>WUQG02450266.1:0-12971 GCA_011317285.2 Androctonus mauritanicus | reverse complement strand
TTTCAAAGAAATGGACAGACAAATCAAATTACAATCGCTATTTCTTCCCATGCTAATTCCTTTTTTAATTTGTCTCGATATAATTTTGATGAGACATCATACAGAAATCTTTCTCACTTCAATCAGCACCTCTTCAAATGAATCGGCCACGTTTGAACATACGTGACTGCAACCAGCATGTGATTGGTTGCCGCTGTCTGTCGTTGCCGCTGAAGTATAGCACGGTTAAATTCGGACGCCAAGTACGATGACGGGGTTTTTGAAATAACTGGAACAGCCGTCGACAAAATTTGACCTTGGCGCGCACTGTCGAGTGACATTTGCTGTCCGTGTGAATCAGCCTTAAGTAATGCATGGAAATGGTGCCATTTTTCCAGGAATTAACGAATAGATAATTGCAGACTTTAAAAACTAGGACTTTTCAGCAATATTTTAACTGATGAATATTTAGTCACTCATGCTCTACAACGCATTTCGATGTACAGTTATAGTTATAATTTTTTATTTTGTTGTTATAAATTTACAAGATGCAATTATGTATAATTTAACTTGTGTTACTATAGCAACATTCAAAAAAAAATTTCGAAATCAGAATTGAGGCATTCTATAGAACTATAATATTAACTGTTATGTTAAGTAGCTGATGAGGATTGCATTAGAATCTAAAGCGCTCTTATTGTATATAGAGCATTTATTAAAAAAATTGTTATTGCTAATTCCTGCCTTAGAGCTGATGATATTTGTGTAGTTTTTTAATAGTAGATTAATTAAATAATGGCAGTATAATACATAGATGTCTCCAGAAGGAAAGTGAGCTAATCCTGTTGAAAATGTAATGCGAAAAAAATTATTTTAGTCATTCTGTATGTTAGCATTAATAGTAAGGTAAATGAAAAGTTTTTTTTTTTATAATTTAATAAAAAGAATTAGTTATAAAAAAATGTAATTGATTATATAATTTATTGAGGATATTATAGAAATGAAGTAAAAAGTTATGGCTGTCATTGTGGAAGATTATTATTATTATAAAATTTATGTAAATGTTTGGTTTAATTAAATCTGGTATGCAAATATATATTTTATTTGTTGAAATATTAAGTTTAAAATGTTACTGATAGATATAAAATATTTCAGCATGGCTACTTAGAACTGAAGAGGGCTGAAAAGCTGAAATGCATTTTCTGTAATAGCTGTGCAGTGTGTAATTTTAATAAAAACTTTTAAGAATAAAAATAAATTTTTAAATTTGGGAAAATGTTGGTTTAAAATTGGAAATAGTCATTGATAGTTGTAATAAAACAGTGTAAAATAAATGGAATAATTCATATACATCCAGCAGAGATTAATGGTATAGCTATATTTGTTAATCAACCTAATTTTGACATCTTTCATTGAGGATGACTCATGATTTCTTATTAAATAGTCTTTTTGAGATTAATCCTTAATTTTCAACAACTATTTTCACAATTCTTAGCATGTAAGAATAAAAAATTTATTTCGAATATGATAGTGATTTAATTAAATATATTTCATGTATGGAGAGATATTCCTAGAGAAGTATTCCTAACTATTCAGTTGGTTGGAGTTCACACAAACTGTCCTATCTCTAAACTAAAGAACTAGGAGGTACAGGCCCTATAAGACTGGTAGCTAAAGGCTGCAAGAGAAAAGCTCTTAGTTTGTATATTTACAAACTAAGAGCTTTTCTCTATGGGAAATACATAAATATGGTGAATCTTATATCTGTTAAAAGATGACTAGCACCTTATTTCATATTTTAGATTTGCATAATGGCAAATGTTATTTTTTTTTAATGTTTTCTTATACTGATCATTATATATTATTTTCTTAAAAAGTATGTCAATGGGTTCCAGCATTGGGAATTGCTATATGATGTATACATGGCAATCTAATGTTTCCAATCAAGTTTGTGCAATCTTCAATGGTTTTGATAAAATAAGTAAATATTGATGATTATAAAAAACAAATCAGGACACAATATTTGCATTTTCAAATTGACTGTTTTTGCTGGATGTATTTCCCATTTTATTAAGTATAGGAAAATTTCTTTTCTACATTTTATTTTGATTTTTTTTTTATTTTTCATCTTATTATTTAATTATCTTATAATGCTTTGAATAATGATTGCTGCTGGAAAATCCTATTATTTTCATCATATAGTTATAATTTATTTCTTCAATTTAAGCAATGAAAAAGTTTGTTTTGACTTCAATTGCAAGACACACCTTGATTTCAAAGAAATTAATGTTAGAAACAAGGAAATATAATAACTATAAGTAGTCCTTGTCATATGATCACCTGAACTTATGACTATTCACAGTTTTGACAGTGATGTAATCAATAAATTCTGTGATTGGTTAATGCAATTCTATGGGTTTGAGTCCCTGACCCAACAATGAGATATACAGAAAGCATCCTTCTTTTGTGTCTGATTCTTGTAGTTTTGTGTTATTTATGTTTATTAAGATAACATATTGTGTCATAGTAAACATCAGTAGTGAGAAATCCATAAATTTTGGGCATTTCTAACAAAGTTTAGATACTATTATACTAAGAAAGTTCATATACACGGCAGTGATGTCAATTACACTTTTTATTCCTAATGTTTTCGACAAAATTACAACTTTGTCGAAAACGTTAGGAATAAAAAGTGTAATTGACACCACTGCCGTGTATATGAACTTTCTTAGTATAATAGTAAATACGTGTTTTGGGTAGTATAAAACTACTACTTATCCCTCAATTTATGATGAGATTTGGTTTTAATCCTTATCATCATAAATCATAAATACAAAAAGTCCTCAATGATGAGATTGCATTCAAAAATTTCAGTCATAATTCAAATCTGTAGTAATTCAGAACAAATTTTCCATAGCATAACATTATAAATAGAGGATGCATTTTCCAATCATCAAAGCTTAAAATATTCAATATTCCTTTAAAAATTAGTAGTTTACAATTATATGTTGAATATATGCTCTTTATTTTTTAAATCAGGGAAATTGTATAATGGGAAATAAACAGCACTTTCAAGCAGTCCTAGGTTTTAAATAAACCTTAACAACTTTATAAAACCTAGGACTGCTTGAAAGTGCTGTTTATTTCCCATTATACTATACAATACCGCTCAGAGCATAAACACTAGATACCCATAGCAAGGAAATTGTATATTTTGTGCCTGCTAGAACTTATATGAGTAAAACTAAGAAAACACAATGTAAAAACAATGATGAAATGGTTAAGTTATTTTCCTGTGTTCAAGTTTTTAGCATCATCTGCATGGTTAAGCAGTTACTTATCATCTTGGAGGATCTGAGTTCAATTTCAGACCTCACATCATTTTTCAAGAAGAATTCAGACCTGACTAAGCTTGTTGATACTTATCTTTCAATCATCCTGATCCCACCATACATGTTGGACAGTCTGTTGGGATCTAAAATCAGCCACCGTCAAAAGTAACCTATAGCAGTTTAATTCAAATTAATTGAATCAAGTTTTAACAAATATATAAATAAATACAGGAATACCTCACTTAGTACTGTTAACTGGTTCCTCTAAAATACCACATTAAATGAAACTGCACTGAGTGAAATATTATTTCTATAGGAAAATAAGTAATTTGTACCTATCAAATTTTGTTAGAACAAAAATATTTGTATATTTACCTAAAATTAATAAAAAATAATAAAAGGGTGAAAAGTAAAAATAATGGAACACTTTTATTGCTTAATGTTTACAAAATAAAAAGAAAAACATTATTTTTCAACTACAAAATCAGCCAAAGTTTTTTGCATCAATTTTTTTTTCCTTTTTTTCTTTGTAAATCATGCAATAACAAAGAATATCATTTTCTAATTTTCGGCCTGTTTCAAAGCTCCTTTTTTCAATAGGATTATTTTCTTTAATCAGTTCACATGCTCTTCCAATGGCATTGAATAATTCTTCAAGATTATTCAATGTGAAGTTTTTTCTGTTTGCATATTTTCTTCAATTTCATTTTCTTCGTCATTAGCTCATTCTTCTTCTATGCTGATGAAAGATTTGTCATCAAAAGGCTGAGAGTCCATTTGAATATACTCCATGACATCAGCAGCATCCAATGAATTGAAGCCTAAATCATGTCCAAGTTTCACAACATCTGCTGAGATTTATCATTTGAGGATCAAAGCTGCAAAATTATTAATGCAATGAGGCAAAACATATTTCCACATGGTTTTCATATTATTTTCACTAACTTCATTCCATGCATGTCCGATATTCTCAATAGTATTTTGAATATTGTAATTTTTCCAAAATGTGATCAAAGATGGAGTATTTTCACCAGAGGTTGCTTGGATTGCCTGTGAAAGCATCCATTTCAAGTAAAATGGCTTAAAGGTTGAAATAACCCCTTGATCCATGGGTTGCAACACGGAGGTAGTATTTGGGGGAAGAAAATGAATTCTGATATTATTACAAAGATTAGAAAGTCCAGTAGGATGACCTGGTGTATTATCTAATAACAATAAGGCTTTAAAGGCTATGTTTTGCTTTTCACAGCACCTTTTAATGAACTTTTTAATAATTTTCTTCAGTTCTTCTGGAAATTTTGACGCTGCTTCTTTATCAGCACTTGCGCTTTCGTCCACAATGTGAACATTATGAATCCCTGAGCAGTTTTTAAAGCGAAAGAACCACTATAGCTTGCTTGAAAATTTTCATTAGTTTCGTTTTCAGGCTAATCTTTAAACCAACTTTCAAACACAGATTTTTTGTAACCCAACCTTTCTTATTAGAATGGCATAAAACAGGTAACGAATTTTTATCACATCCCTTTAAAGCGTGAGGGTTTTCAGTGTGATACACAAGCATGGGCTTCAATTTGAAATCGCCAGATGCATTTCTTCCTAGAAATAAGGTAATTTGATTCTTTGATGCTTTATAACCTAGGTGAGATTGCTCATTTTTTGATAAATAAGTTCTAGAAGGTAGCTTCTACCAGTACAACCCAGTTTCGTTGACGTTGAAAATTTGTTTATCAAGGTAATCATCTTCAATAATTTGCTTCAGTTCTTCTGGAAATTTTGATGCTGCTTCTTTATCAGCACTTGTGCTTTTGCCCACAATGCAAACATTATGAATCCATGAGCCATTTTTAAAGTGAAAGAACCGCTACGGCTTGCTTGAAAATTTTCATTAATTTCGTTTTCAGGCGGTTTTTCTTTAAGTGTAGAAAAAAGACTTGATGCTTTTGCTTGAATTTTTAATTGACTTAAAGGAATTCGTTTTTACAGTCCTCAATCCAATGTAAAAGAAGTCTTTCCATATTTCACATTAAAGGACTTCTTTGCCTTACAATTTTCTTGGAAGCAAAATTATTTTTAGCCATTCCATATTCTTTATATTTCTCTTTATCTTTCACAATCTTTCGAACTGAAGATTCATTCGTTTTTTTTCTCTCTTGATATATTGGCAAATGATGCACTATCCTCATGCATTTTAATAATTTTCAACTTATTTCTTGCAAATTTAATAATTTATGTTTCTTTGGTTTATCACAATTAGTATCAGATTTTCGTTTCTCATTCATTATAAATGTGTTAAGCAATGATGATTATATATGTACTGTATACTGTACTGTATTCAACTGCAGGTGCTTGACCAGTTCATATAAATCACAGAAAACGGGAGAATGTAAAACAATAAAAGCATTCTCCTGCTGATAATTAAATATAATTATCAGCAATAAAATTTTCAGAAATCCGAGTGAAAATACTGTTTTATTGCCTATACTGTACAGTATTTTAGTGGGAACATCTTGGTGCAAAATTTTTCCAAATCACATAATAATGAATCAATCTGTACTAATTGAAATTTATTCCTGAAATTACTAACTGTACTATAGTGGGGTCAGCACTGAGTGAAACTACACTAAGTGAGGTATTCCTGTATTTTTTATTGTTATTTTCTTTAATTTAAAACAAAAGTTGTAATATTTTTATATATTAAAGATGTCAGAACAATCTAAAACGACATCTTTTGATTGTTTTTGATGCATTGAATACATTATCTTCACTATTTTCTAGCCATTAGCATTCACCAATGTTTTTAAGGAATTCCTTAAATAATTTTAATTCAAAAAAGAAAACAGAAACTTTGACAATCACAATATTTTAATAAATCAAAAGAAAATTTTTCAGATAGCAGTGTTAAAATACAGTAGACCCTTATATAACAGAATGAAAAAATTCCAGCATTGCTTTTGTAATGTAGTAAAACATGCTTATATAATACAGTAGACAAATTTGACATTTTCGTAGTCTAACTGCAATATGAATAATTTGACGTTCTGCTTAGTCCCATCTCTAATTATCAGTGCACTAATTGTAATAAATGCAAATAACATCCGTATTCTTTGATACTAGATTCATGCATAATTTTATGTGACTCATATAACACTATTTCATATAAAGCGGGACATTAGCTCATGCATTATACAAGGATCACTGCATATATATATTAGAAGCTGCTGTTCTAAATTTATTTGAATCTTGGCTGGTTTGATCTTAATTTTTATGAATCCTTTTAAAATATCAAATTAAAGAAAAATTTATATTACAAAACATTCCTTAAAATTTCCTAAATAATTTTCTAAATATCGATGATCTGTTTATACAATAATTAAGAATTGTTGTTTCATGAAATTATAATTCAGTCAGATCTTTATATTCCTGCCAAAACTATTAGTGTAATCTCGAATATTGCATTTATGACTTTGTACATACAATAGTGTGTAGATTATCCAAATTAAAAATTAATGATGTTGAAAAGAACTTTTTTGTATAATCATTTGCAACTTAAAAAATTAACTAAAAAATTTAAATAAAAATATATATAATTAAATATATATTTTACTAAATATTAAGCAAATTTATTAAAATATTTAGATTAAGTAATAATTTAAATTTCAGATGTTTACAAATTAGTTTGATTAGTGTTCTCTTCTAGCATTGTTTTGTGCCTTAACTGTTGTCATAAATTATTTTAGTTTTCTTTTCAAAGCTAAAATTCTATAAAGATAATTAATTGTTGAAATTTAATTTGTTAAACTGTAACGTCAATGTTCATAAACAGTAATTAATGAATTTGTATTAATAATTTTAATTTCCTTAATTTAATCTGTTTTTAATATACTGTATGGACATTTATTTTAAACCTCTAATATGCCATGTCAACTAAAGACAATTTTGTTTCATGGGCACTATTTATTAATAAAATTTAATTTTTATCTATTGATTTTTGTATGGTACAACATCCATTGTATTGAAAATTATTTTTAAATACAGGAAATACCTAACTTATATAGGTTAATTTTAGTTAAGAATCCAGCCTGCTCTTGAAACAAGGTTATGGTACTCTGAATTGAATCTGGATCCTCCAACATGTTAAGCAACTGCTTTACCATACAAGTTATATTAAAAAATAAGCATGTAACTTGAAAAATAATTAATTCTTTGTGACCCATTAGTATTCTATAATATATGCTCCAATATACGAAGATTGGATTTACGTAGGGTTTTGCAGAACAGTCCACCTATGTAAGACAGGGACAGTCTATTTTTTTGTTTCCATAATTTCGTAATTAGGATTATTAAAAAGTTAAATCCTTGATTAACATAACTCCCAATAAAGGGAAATCAGATCATTTATTAAATTCATATATCCGTTAAACAGTAAAATTTTGTATTTTTTTTGTCTAAAAATATTTTCACTAAGAACTGCGGCAATTATAATAAAAAAAAATTTATAAATTATAGTACTTAAATAAAACTGCTTTATAAAGCAGTTTTATTTAAGCACTAGTTGTTACAAATTATAAAAAAGATAATGAAAGCACTATAATATATTTATAGTACTACAATATAATAATAATAATATTAATGTAAACTTATTTTGAGTATTTTTCAAATTGAACAAACAAACAAATTATCTTACTTAGCAATAACTATTTTTGAGAAGTGGGCTGATAAAGATTCATCTGGATAACTTTGTTATTCAGAGGTTTTATCTTTTGCATAGATAATCTGTTGTTATCCCAATCTGAAAAAAATATATAGTTTGTATTCATCAGATTCTGTCTATTATATCAAGATATTTTATTGTTTAGACTTTCCCTGACTTATGTAAATTTGACTTCACATAAATATTTTCTGTAATTTTAATTTTTTTATATTATATTGCTATTGTATTGTAATAGCTACTGTATTGGTAGGTAAAGAATTTGAATATATTAAAAGAGCAGTACAGCACTAAATAACAACTTTCAAGTAAACTGCTAAAACCTGCTAATTACTAGTGTGAAAAAACAGCACTCATATGCAGTTTTGGGAAATTTTAACAAATTTAATAACCAAAAGAAACAAACGCTTTCAGCCATCTTCAGGTTCTATTTTTCTAGAATACAATTACTTTTAACTAAAAAAGTAATTGTATTCTAGAACGATAGAACCTAAAGATGGCTGAAAGAGCCGAAAGCGTTTGTTTCTTTTAGTTATTAAATTTGTTAAAACTTCCCAAAACTGCATATGAGTGCTGTTTTTTCATACTAGTAATTCTCTAGTGTTAGCAACCAATTACAAAAATTTAAAATGTACAGACTGATCATATTTTTCAATCATTTGATAACAATAAATATATACAATAAAAGTGAAATTTGTTAAAAAATATAGAATTGTAAGCATTATTGATTGCTAATATTTAAATCTTAGGTTATTATGTATATATATATTTGATGATAAATGCAAGCATATCATCTGCAGTATATTATTGATTATTCATATGCATTCCTATTGATTATTGACTTGTGATTATTCATGAATGACTAGATGGTAACATTAAATATTCCAATTTGTTAAAAAATGGTAAATCAAACATAAAATGATCATTCTTCTTGGTTATGTTTCACATCTGGAAATTTTTGATAAAAAAGACAAGAACAAACAATTGCATTCACTATGTGTTGTTAAAATTTGCAAATAATCAGATCAGATGTGATAGCTACTATTCTGTATATATCATCAAGAGTAGAATTTTAAAAATATTGATAAAATTATATAAATTGAATATTTGTATATTTTAACTTTAAAATTCTATTTTTGATGATTTCATGATTTTTTCTAATAACATATTTGAATATTGCATACCTAAGAATATTTTATTAATGTTTCATCTTTAGTTTAATTAAAAGGTTTTAGTTAAAACAGTTTTCTACAAAATGGATATACAGTAAGACCCCCATATCTCTGAGGGATATATTTCAAGTCCCTAGTAGATGCCTGAAACTGCAGATAGTAGTGTATGCTATATACTATATACACTTATGATAAAGTTTAATTTATAAATTAAGTGCAATAACATATTAACAAAAATAACTAATAATAAAATAGAATAATTATAATAATAATAAGTTATGTGAATGTAGTCTCTCTCTCTCTTTGTCTAAAATATTTATTGCACTGTACTCATCCTTCTTCTCTGTTCTTCTTGTGATGATGATTACAATGTCTACATGATGATATAAATTTACATGATGAGATGAATTTAAATTGTGAATGTTTACTGTATTTTTGTAATTTTCTATTTAATTTTTTTTGGACTGCATTTAACCATGATTAAATGAAATTGTGAAAATTGAATTGGAGGATATGGAGGTTTTCTCTATTATACAAGTTTACAATTTGTAATTTTTTCCATCACTTATAATTTAAAAGCTTTTTTCATTTTTGCACCTCTTTCCAATCAGAGATTACTAAGTGGTGGGATTTTAAAGTTCCATCATGAATGCTCTTGAAAATAATTTCCAAGATCATTTGCAATAATTACAATAAATTTGTCATGACAGAGTATATTATAGCATTACATTGCTAATTTTAATCTGTCTGTTGTGTTTTAAATGATATTATAGGAGGACATTATTTCTGTCCCAATTACAAGTTAGTATAACAGTTGTTATTTTTATTCATAGTTATGTATTGGATCTCTTCCAAACAGCAGATAAATTATAGATTATTCTCAAAAACTATTCTCTTCTAAATGAAAATTAACAGATGGAATTAAAGAAAATATTAGTTTAAATATATATTCGGATCAGAAAAAAAATAATTCAAATAATACTTCATCAGTAATTCTACATGTCTGTCCAGGATACATTTGTAATATCAACATTCACTATTTAACTTTTGGTGATTAGATTGTTAAAAAACTTTGTATTGTCCTACTATTAAATAGTACAAAGTTTTTAATTTTTATTTCTATTTATTTTAATGTTTTTTCCATATTTTTCTAAACTTGTCATTAAAATTTGATGCCTTACAAAATGATATAATGACTTTAATATCATTGCATTTTGTGATAATTTAAAACAAGAAAATAAATAATACAATTATAATCTTGTAATATCTTCTTTCTTTAAAATACAAAAATATACTATTTATATTTACTTTTTTATTTTGTTAAATTGTTATATTTTTTATAATTTAAATTATTTATCAGTAAGTATTTAAAATTTTCTATATCCAGGGAGAAGATGGGCCTGAAATCAGAGGAGGTCATTTAGATTCTTTAATTATTCAAGCTACAAAAGCTTCTAAAAATGGTATGTACAATAAAATGTTTTATTTTAATATTGTAATGTATAATCATCCTTATAATTTCATTAAAAAGATATATATATATATAATTTTTCACAGATTTTATTTATCAAGAAGCTTTTTTGACAACTTATCGCACATTTATAACACCCATAGAACTTATACATAAATTGTTATATAGGTATAATAAATTCATTCACATGTCAGATATGCGACAGCGTGCTGCTAGGAATGCATTTGCTCTTTTAGTTAGAGTTGTGGATGATTTATGGTAATGATTTTTAAAATTGTTTGTTGGAAGATTTATGGTAAAATTTCATTGTTTTTAAATTATGTTCATTGAAGAAAAATTTAATTTTTCTTTTTTCTTTAACATAGTGTTGGAGATGCAGATGAAGAAGTACTTCAAGTTCTGATGGATTTCATATTTCAGTTAGTAAGTCGAGGTGATCTCATTCTTGCTCGTGCACTGAGGAAAAAAGTTGTAGAGAAATGTGAAATTCGGCAGAGAGTCATGACAGCTTTACCAGTTTTATTACCTTCAATGGCCATAACTACTCATCAAGCATCACTCCTTGATTTCAAATCTGAAACACTAGCAGAACAAATGACATTATTAGATGCAGATTTATTTCAGAAAATAGAGGTATAATTTTTAAAATAAGATTTAATTTTAGATTATTTTAAATTTAATTAAATATTTATTATTTAGATACCAGAAGTTCTTCTTTGGGCTAAAGAGCAGAAAGAAGAACTTAGTCCTAATTTAACTACATTTACAGAACATTTTAATAAAATGTCATATTGGTAAATATTTTCATAAATCTGTTAATTTAATGTTTCTATAAAAAGTAAAGTGACAGTATTCATTTAGGGCTAGATCAAGAATACTTGAACCAGAAGAAGCTAAAGAGAGAGAGCGTTATGTTGTAAAATTTATAAAAATAATGAAATATTTACGTAAATTAAATAATTTTAATTCTTATCTTTCTATACTCTCTGCACTTGATTCTGCACCCATTCGTAGACTAGAATGGCAGAGAAACATTACTGAAGTAAGTAGTAAGTGAATTATTTTAAATATATTTAAGATAAAAATTTTTAATTTGTTAAAAAATATTTATATTGTTAGGGGTTGAAAGAATATTGTGCACTGATAGATAGTTCATCATCATTTCGTGCCTACAGACAAGCATTAGCTGACACAGAGCCGCCATGCATACCATACATGTGAGTTTTAATATTTTCAAAAAATTTTTTTTATGATTTCAGTAACAAATCAGTAAAATTCTAAAAATTAATGGCTTTACAATAATTTGTGGAAGAATTGTAATAAATACAGTTTCTATTACGAGAGAGAGATAATGTTTCATGAATAAAATTTTGGCACTAATATCTAAATCACCATCAACATTAAAAATTCAAAGCATAAAAAAATTATATTAAAATAGATCCATGAGAACCAGGAAGTATTTTAATATAGTTTGGCTGTTTACTGAATTTATAATATTGCAAAAGATGTCTAAGCATAAAACCAATGGCATTAAATATTATTTCTGCTAATGTGTGTTCTATATTTTATTACAACTTTTTTTATTTAATGACTGAAGTTGTTTTTGTAGTATTATGAGGTAATATTTGCCCATCAGTAGTGGTGTGAGATTGACAGGCTTCAATATATATAATAAAACAGTTTTACAAAATAAAAGTCTGAAATCTGGTACTTGCTGATTGGGCTGTTTTATTATATATATTGAAGTAATAGCAAGTAGGTTTGGAATATGATTGACAGGCTTGTTTAAAATTTATTTTTGCAATTTAAATATAAAAATATTTTAAAAAATTTCTCAAAATCTTCTATGTTCCTAAGTTACCTGTTTGAAATGTATTATTTCATTTTTTCTTTGAGTTTCAACTTTTGGCATTAAAAAATATATGAGGCCTGTGATTACCCATATTGCTATTTACTAAATAATCTGCACAGTAATCTAAAAATAGTAACCACATGAATGTGATTGCAATAATGATTGAAAATTTTTAATAAAAATATTTCTTTTTCTAAATTTTATATAATTCTTCTATCATATTGTATTTTCGTATTATTTATAGTTCATATTAAATTTATTCTTTTAATGCAAATTAAGCATATTTTTATGCAATCTTTTTTTTACTGTTTGAATATACAGGGTCGTCAAGGTAAATCCGGAAAAATCGCTATGTAAATAAAAACCACAAAACTGCAGGGAAAAATAAATATATTTATAAGAAAACTAGTTAAAAAGTTAAATACACTATAAATAATCGAAATTATTCGATATAGCC
>WUQG02450255.1:0-12972 GCA_011317285.2 Androctonus mauritanicus | reverse complement strand
TTTTATCTTAAAATCAATAATACAATACAGTAAATTTGATATATCTGATACAATCAGTAAAGAAAATAAGCAAGAAAAGCATTGATTTAAGCAAATTATAGTAGATTCTCATTAACTGCAGTAGTTATGGAAATTAATTTTTCCAGATAACTGATTCCCTGGATAATCCACAAGATATTCAAAAATTTGAAATTATGAACAATATGCATTTAATATTAAAAAATAAATACATTGCATGCATACAGTTACTCAACTTTTCTATTATATTATTGGGAAAGGAAACAAGAAATGTTTATTTGCAGCAAGAAATAATTGCAATATTTATAATTTTAATTTGATTGTAATTATAATCATCAATTAGCTAAGATATAATAAAAAAAATGAATTGGGCATTTGAAAATTATTTATATATTGCATCTAAAATAAAATATTGCAAATTAAATGACATTTGCAGATTTAAAATTATCCCTGATTAATCTGCAACCAAGATAATTGGGAGTATATTGTATATTGTATAGCAGGATAACTGATCAATGATGAAATAATTTTCACTTTTATGAAGAAACTATCTTTACAAAATGAAAAAATGACATAGATTTATGCTGTTTGTTAAATCAAAAATTCATTAATTGAGAACTGAATTCACTTTGTCTCTATAGTTTTTACATTAGTGTATTAGACAGCATTTTAACTACTTTAGCTTTTTGACATTCAGTTATTAAATTGCATTCATAAGATTTAGAAGCAACAATCCAGAGATATAAAAAAAATTGGCATTTAAAGCATTATTTAAAAGAGTTTTTAAATTATTATTCCAAAAATCTGATACTAAAACAAGAGAATTTAATTCCATCATTCATCATGGCTTTAAACAGGGATTTTACTTACAAGTTTGTATGATATTTACAAAGATTTATCTAGTGGCAAACTGTTTGAAATATAGAACCATCATTTGCTATTTCTGCTGCTTTGCATAATGAACATCCCATAACATAATGTGCCTTAAACATTGATAGTTGTTTGTCTAAATTTAAAAGAAAAATAGAGAAAAAAAATGAGTTCTAATATAACATTTAAAAGAGGATCTACTATTTTCAATGCCCTGAAAAATTATAAAGAACTTATGATCCAGATTTAGCCTCTGGCATTTATGCAGTGCCAATGTATAATTCCTGTAGGCACATACAAGAGGAATACATAGATAAAACCCATGGGAAAGAAAGGCTTAGAAAACATGGAGATGTTATATCTAAGGATAGACTAGCTAAAGCTTGTTTTCAAGTCATACAAGTGGAATTTAAAAACCAGCGGACAAAGTAATTAAAATACTACCAGTACTGCTGATTAAAAATTTGCAGAGGTAATAGAAATTTTGAAAAGAAAATGATTCATAATGTGCTAAATAATATTCTTCCAGAAGAGCTCCCCAATCTTGCTTTGGTGTCTCTATATGCTAAATATCCTTAAAAACCTCTGTAATGATCTTGTTTCTTTAATAACAAGCTTCCTTTCAATTCATAAGAAACAATAATTTAAATATTATTGTATTTTATTTTATTTATATATCTATATTCAATAATTTTAATATTAGAGAGCTATCTTTGTGTAACTTAAATTTTATTCTGTAATTTTTTATGCAATTATACATATCTGTTTTTGCATGAAAACTATTAATTATAAAAGAGAATATTTTGTAACTTTTTTACAATTTAAATTTATAAATTCCATTGCTATTCTATTCTAAAATGTAAGCTGAGAATGATTGCACAAAAGCCAAAAGTACTCTTTTATCCTGTTTTTGGTGTTTTATATGAGATTAAAGTTACGCAAAGAAAATGCAATCAGCATTAAACAGCAAAACAAAATTTGAATCATTAATATCCAGAACATTTTTGGCTATACAATGGTCAACGTCAGCAATACACATTTTAGCAAAAATTACAATACTAAACAGAATTACATATTCCAAATTCGTATAACTTATAGTTAATAGAGTGTATTGTTCTTTTATTTTGAAATTTAATTGAGTGTATTGTTCTTTTATCATAAAGTTAATTTTCTTCTGAAGAGCTTGTGATTTTAATTGTTTCCCTGATTAGTATAGATTCAATCGGTGCAGTAATTTTTTAAAATGCATTAGCAGCACTATGCAAGGTATTTCTGTAATACATAGTATCATAGCACCAAATTGATGTAGGAGATACTTATTATGCAGAAACAGGATAAATAAACATATTTATGTTATGATAAATTGAAGCCTAATTAGTTTTTAGGAAAGTACTGAAAGATTCAGCCAAACAGTATCAAAAAGAGGAAATAAACAGAAACATAAAACAGGAATAACACACTTATTAATAAGGATAATAAAGCATATTATGTACAAATTTTCTATAGAATTTTAATATAATAATTTTGTTAATAGCTTTAGTTCTTATTAATAGCTCTACTTTATTAATTCATTTTGATTATTTAATATAGCTTTTTTATACATCATATTTATATTTTACATTAATTAACTAATATTCTATTTATTAAATTTTTTAATTTTCTGAAAGTACTTAAATAAAATTTATAATTTTGATTTTTTGATCTTTGATTTAACTATTATTAGTAATGTTGGCTATTGTTATAATAATAATAATAAATAATAATGTCATAACCAGGGAAATGTATACAGTGTAAAAATTATAATATTACAATGTCTACTAAACTATAAAAATTATTTTAAAACATTTTACATGCAAGTTGAATTTATGTAAATCTATTTTACATACTATATGCTGGAGAGATCCTGTATATTATATTATATTTTGGCAGAAAATTGATTGTGTTTCTTGCATGATGTCAAAATCAATATCCACATATAGTGAGAGAGATAAGTGATAATTTATGATACATTTTGATTTCTCATTTTTATCATTTAAGCAATTTTTTGATTAATATTTCTGTAGAGATTCAAAGTGCCAAACATTTTCTTCTAAATTTTTTTAAAGTTTCTAAGAAAATATAACAAAATACCTATTATTATAGATATATCTAAATATTTTGGCCTCTGACAAAAATGTGTATTTAATCTTTCATTCGAATTTAGGTACTGCTGGTTCCTGCTATTACTTGGAAAGATTTAGTATTGAAATACTATTAAAGTTTGAAATAATACTTGTGGGAGGGTCATGGGATCTCAAAAATTATGTTATCATATATGAAAGATCATTGTTGAGATAATTCTGGGATTGGTCACAGAATCAAAAGATAAATGTAGATGATAATGTATGAAATCATAAGAGAGTATCTATGTATGATGTCATCATGATATAACAATGATAACAACATAGTTATGTACCAACATATAATATTCATGATGGCAAATAGGGAAAAATTATGTGCCAGAAATATTCAGGTAATGCCAGGCAACCCAGTTAATACCTCAATAAAGAACAAGGTAGGGATATTAAACAAATTTCTTTTCTTAAATTATGAAGGAAACATTATGTGAGTAAATATGATACTTTGATAAAATAATATCACTTTTAAAAAACAAATACTCTTACACACAGCTCATACTATGTTATTTCTCATTAATGCTGAGAAATAACATAGTAAACAGAAATTTTCCTAGAAGATATATAAAGTATTTATAGTTGCATGTTGAGTATTTGTTTATAGCTTTTACTGATTCTGCTGAATGAGTAAAGCAATATAATAATACACAAGCCTGAAAAACTGAGGATCATAAAGTCTCTTTTAAAAAATATAAGCTGGTTTTATTGGAATTTGGGATATTAAATGCAAAAAATGACCTCCAATTTGCTTCATCATGTAGTTTTATACAACTTGCTTTGATGTTTTTATGCTGTAATATGTAAGTAAATGAAATTATTAGTGAAAATTACCATATGAAACCTATTTTGTAGTCAGTTCTGAATATATTTATTTACAAAAACTATAAAACTTAGTTAATTGCATCTTAATCTTACAAGATGATAAAACTTGCATGGTCCAATTTTTGACAATTTCTTGTAAATTCAATTCATTTCCCCTTTGTGTGTCATTTCCCAAAGTGAGTGCTACCATTTTTATCTCTTTTACAAGAAAACCCAAATTTAAGTTTGGTATATGAATGATACTTCTTTAGAAAAAAAACTATTTTGTTGGAGCTTCAGTGGCTCTGCTAAAATGCATGCCTTTGATGCTCAAGGTCATAGGTTTGTGTCCTTGCTCTGCATTCTTTTTGTGATAAAAATTTTTGTTATAAGTATATAAATAAAAAAATAATTTTCATATATAAAAATAAGCACTTAGTAATTTATTGCTCTCCAGAAGAACAGTCAACTGATACAGACATGGTTGATGCAAATGACTCTGAATTGCAAGAATTAATGGATGCATATGAAGCAGAGATGAAACTGGAAGATAATGCTGAAGATTTTGATGACAATATTACTTTTTGTAAACAATCGAATAAAATAGCTAGTCATCTTTGGATTTTTAATTTTTGAGATCTGATTTCTGATTAATTTATTTGTGATAAATTACTAATTGCTTATTATATATATAAAAAATAAGCAATTAATAACCTCATGGACTTCAACAGGTTAAAGTCCTCACAGACATGCATATTCTATGCATTTGATGTGCATACACATCAAGATTTTGTAAAAAAATGTAAAGAAAAAATGTAATAAGTTGTGAAAATTTCAAAAAATTTCAATGAAAATTAAGCAAGATTTCACAATTTTCAATTTTTTTTGCATATTTATTAGGCTTAATTACAAAAAAACCAAGGCAATCAAGAGGTTAAAGCATTTCCCACTTTTTTTTTATAATGCCTTACCAAACTATTTCATAAAGTCAAATTTTATATGAAGAGAGAACAAAAATATTTTCTTTGGATCGACAAGATTTTTACACACAATATTCTTACTTTCAGATTCTAGAAGTAAGAATATTCTGTGTAAAAATCTTTCCAGCCAATGATTTTGCTCCCACCATAAACTCCTTTCTCTGCTATCCTATTCACAAAGGAAACAAGAAAATTTAGTATATTCTCCCTGTTGCCCCAAAAGCAGATACATTATTTTAAGATCTCAACAAATTATCTGGTTATGACCATTATATTTTATCTTTTTGAGAATTAATACCAAATTCTCATAACTTTCTTTAAGAAGTACTGAGCAACCAATAGGTAGAGAGAATAGTTGTTCCTATTTGCAAAATAACAGCTCTTAGACTTCTTTTAGAAGAGTTAATGAAAAGTCTCCATTCATCCATTAATAATCATTACATTAAATTTTATCACATTCCTGCAAAAGGTAGGGAGTGAATGCCTTTTCTCTGCTTCTATACAAATGCATTGATATTCCAGTTGCTAATAAATTTATTTCTTTTAATCTGAAATATAAGAATTCAGTAAAATTCTTAAGTAATCCAAAATCTCTCATTAAATCATTTAATTCAGATTGAATGAATAAGTGGAGGTCCTGACTTCCTATATCACATTGAAATTCATCATCATCAATATCTGAATCAGAATTATTAGGTGAATCTTGCGATGTTTCTGGTGGAAGCAGAACTGGAATTTCTGAGCTGTGAGAAACAGCTCATAAAGCTGATGGAAGATTTGGATAGAAAATGGCTTTCTTATTTTTTGATTTACAGCTTATAAAATCACAAAAACAAATAATAGTGGTCACAGTGATTTTTTGGTTCTTTCCATATTATTGGCATACTAAAAATTTGAATGCTTTTTTTTGCTTTTACACATCCTTCTTAGATCTCTATACAAAAAAAAAAACAAATTTTGTATGGAGCCCATGTTTGTGTTGATCTCCTAGTTTCACTCCAAAATAGGCATGGTATTCACTTTTTTAATAAAAGATGTGACATTTCTTTGATGTTTTTTGATCATAAATTCCTACAAATGTAGCAAAACTTATTTGGACTATACCTCATGATTCATAGTTAGCTATGATTCACAATTTACTGTTGTACTCAGGATACAATTCTCAAATTTAATAAATCCTAGATAAGTAAGAAAGGGGTTAAAAGTGGTAGACTTTCAAAATACTTCATGTTGCTGATAAAAAAAAAAAAAAACAAAAATCAGTTCAAAATCACTAAAAGAAATCACACTGGATGATTAGAGTCTGCACTTAAAGCTGAGTAACAACTAAACTCAGAAATGATTAATGTGGCTTGGCACTCCAGTATCTATAGTCTTTTAGAAATTTCTAGTATTTTTCAGAAATCTGGCATTTTCTCAACTTTTCCAGAATATCATCAAATTATCAAATTTGTTGCCAAGTTTGACAATAAATCATCAAATAGAGCATCAGTTTGTAATATAACATTTTTATCATGTTTTTCAAATACAGTATTCAAAAAGACAAATAGATGAAATATTGAAAAAAGTTTTTCATTGCAAACATATGTTATAAAAAAGTAAGAACTTATGTTTTCATTAACAGTAAAGTATTTACATTAAACATAATCAAATTCTTTGCATTCAATGCAAATTCTATTCTATACAAAAACAGGGATTCTATATCTGTTAATAAAATATTGATGAGAGTGTTTTAATGTTGTTAAAACAATCTTATCATCTTATCATAATTTAATTTATCATGATAATTCAATATGATAAGCATTATTCATCTATTTCAGTTCTTAATTTTATCATATTTTAATAGCTAGTTTTTGAAGCATTTTTGATATTATACTGGATAAAATATCCCATATCTGTACAATATTATAAAATGATGGTGCTTCTGCCAAAAATCCCACTTTAAAATCCATAAAAATCACCTATTTATTATTATAGAAACTCTAATAACTCCATCTCTGATAATTCAAGATAATCCATACTCTAACTGTAATACTGCATTGTCTGAATTAGTTTTCTTGAGAAAACTTAAATTCAAACTACTATAGTATTACAGTTGAACTCAATGTGAACATAAAAATTGGAATCATCTTATTCTATTTTCTGAGTAACTGACAAACTTGAGGAAAGGAAGACAGTGGAGTAGAGAAAAATCTTTTCGATAGTAATATTTGATAATGGTAAATCAACAAATTCTTACAATAAGATAATAAATGCCAAATACTTTATTATTTCCAATTTAATTAACAGAGTTCAAATCAGAATGTTTTAAAACTGATCAAAAATTACAAAAACCCTATTATTATAGATTAAATCATTATAAAATTTAAATAATATTCTAAAATCTCTATACCTTTAAATCTCTGTGAACAACTCCCTGGGAATGCATGAAATCCACTGCCTCTAAAATCTGTCGTATTAGATTGCTTGCATCTTTTTCTGTGTAACTTCCTTTTTCCACTATACGGTCAAATAATTCTCCTCCTGTTACTCTATAAGACATAAAATAAATAAATAAATATAAACTTAATTTTTGAATTATATTATATAATAAATTTGTTGTAAATACACAATAATTATGTTTAATATATTAATAATTTAAGATATTCACAACATGAATAATTTATTGGCTATTGAAGCTCTTGTATGATTACATAATAGAATATAGCATTTGTATGAATCATAAGATTTATTTTCATTTTTATTGAAATAATGTTTTTTCCAAAAGTACTATAATTGTAATGGCAAATGAACTGGACTATCATCATCATATTAGATTTTAGTGATAATCTTACTGTGTTTTGAATTCTTAGAATTTCACAACTGTATGTAAGTTTTTATTCAAAAATTTATTTTGTGTAATTAAATAATTTTTGATACTAGCTGATGTCTAGTATAACATATGCCATCAAAAGAAACTATTCACCTCTTCCTTTATTTAAGACTCATTAGAATGAATGTTCCCCTCCATTATTATTATCTATAAAATAAAAGTCAAAGAATAGTTTTGCTTGAAGTCAAAATTCACACAGAAAAGTAAATGCAATTATGCACATTAATATAAATGTATGACAAAAATTAACATAAAATTCTGCTGATTGACACTCCAACAGTTCCAGAAAAACATGAATACAATAAATGAACCTATTTTCAGTATTATCTATATTTCAGCTATCTTATAAAAATACAGTCAAATGATAAATATATCCATTTATAAATTTATTTTTCTCATGAAATTTATTAAAATAAAAAAAATCATAATTATGCTAATAAAATGATTTCATGTAAATAAACCCATGAATTTTTGATTATAATTATTACAAATAATTAATAACTATTTAATAATAGTTTTACATATTTTATACATTATATACTAATATTTCAGATATTGTATCTAACATCAAAAATCTTGCAATTGATATCAAAATAATACCCAAACTTCTCCACAATGAACAGTTTAAAATATAATATAATATAAAAATATTATTGCATTCTATCTTTCTATTCTTTAATTTTCATACAAATTCTTAATATACTATATTCAATATGCACCTATTATCTGAGTTATCCAGCCTAATTTAAAGATTTGATAACAGTATTTGTACTTTAATATCTGATAACTTGTTTATATGTGAAGATACAATATATAGTTGTATATAGTTATTCATGATTGAATATAGGTTTAGGCCAATAAATTCCAATGCAAATTAAACAAATATAGGAAACTGTTTTTGTTTCAAAATGAATGGCATATTATTAGTATCTGAAGGAGCTAAAATACCTACATGGAATAAATATGCAATCATCCAGCAATAATATTTGGCATCAATTTTTCACAAATGTGAAAAAACATAGTTTATGTAATTTTTCACTCATTTGTGAAAAATTACATAAACTATGTTTCCCATTTAGATTTCACAACATTATAATGCAACCAACTTTCAATTTTAAGTAATATAGTGACATTCCTGATGAAGTAATTAAATGAAGAAACTTAAATGGATATTGATTACTCTCTTCTAATAACTCACATTCTACTGAGTCAATATTATAATAGTCTTGTATATTTCCAACAATTTTGCTAAGAATTTGGTCATTAAGGGAAAAAAATTCATAATTTTTCCCAAAAGATGATAAATTTTTTTAGAACAGAATAGCACAATTTTTATATGACTGAATGGCAATTATATCAATAACACTTCTAAATATCTCATCAGCAATTGAATGAGTAACAACATAAGACTGAGGAATTGCTATTAAATAATTTCTGACTACAGGAATTGTACTGTTTCAAAGCTAGGTAAAAAAATTGTTGTTCATTATCTCCAGTTCTTATATTGATCTTGAGTTGCAATTTTATAAAATCATTCCAGAATTGGTTGAATATGATGGATGTGTCTAAAAGTAAATTTATTCATGAAATTCTAAATACAACTTGGTATGAATTCTCCACCTAACATGATTGTTTTTCTGCCAAATATTTAAGGTTTATTTTTAAATCCCATAATAGTCAATCTAAAATGGTTAAGGCATTTGGTAGAGCTAATGATACTTTGTCCCAAGTTTTGTCAGTTTTAGATTGTGAGTATCTTTGCATATTGATTGTTGAATTTTCCAACAGAAGCACTGGAAATTTGAATACTGAAAGGACAGTGTAACTATCTTTTAATAGTGCTGCAATTGTATATGCAACTAGTATAATTATATCATCTTTTTCTCTAAATACAAATAGTTCCTGTCTTTACGTGCTCATTAAGAATTTGTAAACCAAGAAACAATTTCCCATAGGCATAATATTAAAACTAGAAGTTATAATCTCAGCAATGCAATTTGACTACAATAAAATTAACTCATTGAGGTCTGTTGATGCAACTACATGTCATAGAAGTGGAACAAAAAATGATAAAAAAAAAAACAACTAAAAAAAATTCAATCCTGAATTATGCACTGTAGTTATCACTGTAGTTATTTTGCATTTATTGGGTGAAAATACATATCTCCAATAATGAGTTCTAAATTTTCCAATTGCCAAAATTTCTTTTTAAATTTTATTTTAAAGATAGAAAACGTGAATGGATTGTATTAGTAGAATTTTGAGATTATTTTTCACTGAATTTTATTGAATCTGCTTTCTATTCTATTATATTTTAGTAGTCTTATTTTGATTCTGGGGTATGAGAAATTTATTTTTGAAATTTTAAATAAAACATGGAATTTTAGTATGATGAGCTGTAAAATTTGTAAAATTGAAAAAATTTTTGATAATATAAAAATTTTGGTTAATTCTGTTAAAATAAACAATATTTTTATATTTATTGAGATAATTTAATAAAATTTATCTTTATCTGAGTTCATCTTCATTAAAACTCATCTAATTATTTGTCAATAATAATGATGAATAGAAATTCTTTAACATTAATATAATAATTTGCTTGATTTTAAAATGATATTGTTTAATCATATTATACTATTCATTTTGTTGATCTTTACTTAAATTTTTACTGTGATCAAATTGCATTGCTGAGAACAAAACTCCTGGTTTTAATGTTTTAACATTATGTCTATGGGAAAGTGATTCTTTGTTTACAAGTATACTTACTTAACAAGCTTACTGAGTTAACTTGTAAAGATAGAAACTACTTGTATTATATTTATATTAATGATTTGGAAATGTTTTAACATCAGTACATAAAATGGTAAGGAATTCCTGGTACCCAAATATTATAATGAAATTAATAAGAATGAGTTTTTGGTTTACAAATTTTCACTTAAGTAACAATTTCCAAGGTCCCAATTACTTTTGTAAATTGAAGTAAACTTATATACTATAAGTTTGAATATGTAATGATTCCTACTTTTTAATGCTATTATTTAAAAATGCATTATATTCAAGTTAATACAGAAGTTTTAATTTAGATTTATGAAAAATTTACATATATTTTTCTTGTACTTTGACTTATCAAATTAACAAAAAAAAAAAAAAAAAAGAATATATTGCAAGTAAATACAGTAGTTCAACAGAAGTTTTATAGTTTTCCTACTTTAAATTAGCATATTATTTTTATTTCTTCTTCTCTTATATTTAAAATCTGGCCTGAAAGTTTAACAACAATAAATAAAATTAGCAAAATTCTTTTAAATTGTCTTTGGAGAAATAAAAAAAGATAAATTGGATTTATCAATGTAATCAAATATGAAAAGTGAAATTAAATTTGTATTTTTATATAGTTTAATACTGAAAGAATTTATTAAAAAAGTATGCATTAGTTTATGATACAATGCCTGTATGTCAGAAACTTAATAAAAAAAAAACACTGATTTTTGTAAAATTAATAAATAATAATTGATTCTTAATTAATTAACAATTATTTCTCTGTTTATTGTCATAAAGTTATAATGATAATTAAATGGCAGTAAACAAACAATAATTATCACAATTTCTAGCACTAAACTTAAATATACAATGTTACCTCAGTATATGTCCTTAAACTGTTCCAGATCCTTGAATTTATACCAAACAAGACATATACCAAATAAATTTTTCTCATAAGAAATAAAGGGAAAATGATTAATCTGTTCCACTTCCTTCGCAATGTTTGCTGATTTAATAATGTCTTTGTTCTTCACAATCATAGATACCATCATTCTTGGCATACGGTATGCAGCACCAAGTCCCAGATACACATGCCACCTTCATACATTTCAACCATCTCTTTTTCATCTCCATGGTGATCCTAACCATTTTCTTCATTGCTTGGCTCTTCTCGTTAACTTTCTAAGAACTCATGGTTAATGAATTTATTAAAAATTTATGCAAAAAAACACAAAATCATGTGAAAATTCACAGAGTTATAGCACATGTTCTTCACTGAATGATAGCAACTGGCATACTGACACTCATGTACAGTTGTGGCATTGTCTCATGAGAGGTAAACAAGGGTATCACATGGTGTCATGATTCATTTTGACTCATACAAGTTCTAGCATGCAAGTTGGTTGTATACCAAACAAAATTTTTCATGTCCAAATAGGATGTATACCAAGTTGGACTTATTCCAAAGGGGATGTATACTGAGGTACCACTGTAAATAATTTGTAAAAAATATTTCATATGGGAATTATTTTTTTATTCCTATTAAACTTTTGATATATAATTTAAAATACTTCAAATTTAATAAAAATAATTTCATCCAAAAATAAAATATGAAAATTTACACAATAACAACATAAAATTTTGTATATTCATTATTTTAAGAATTTGATTCATTTTTCAATAAAACTTACAATTCCATGACTAAATAAACTTTATTTTTATCTTCAAATGTTTCCATTAATTGAACAATATTAGGATGCTTCAGTCTGAAAATATTGAAATGATTATTTTTTAAAAATTCAGTTTATAGTAAGAATGAATTTTAAAAACATGCAATTAATAAAAGTATTATAATCAACAATGTTTTACTTAAAAAGATTTATAAATCCAGAATTTATATATCTAGAAAATTGCAAAATCTGATTCATAATGCAAATTATTTTCAATATAATGATGATTTTTGAATTTTAAATCACATAATTTTACACTTGATATAAAAAAAACAATGAAACTTAATTAACTCAAGTCACAGATAATAAAATATTTAAATAATTTATCATATAATAAATAAGAAATGCATAATTATATAAAATATAATACAATAATTAATCTGATAAATAACTAACAATCTATTTGTTTAATCATTCACATGACAACTTAATTAAAATTAATAGATTAATTAAAAAATATTTGCAATTTCATATTTAAGCATAATTTCAAAGTATTATAATTAAGAAAAAAATATTAAAAAAATTTTAAAAACAATATTTTTCACTGAGTCATATATTTTATAAACAGACTGCTGTTTATATCACAGCTATTGATCAATATAAAAAAAACTAAAAGGACACCACAGTAGCAACTGTGCCACAATTAACAATGTAGAACTACATCAACTGTCACTATTTCATGGCACTATCTCACTATAGTCTGTCCTGGTTAAGAAAAACCCTGATGTAAACAAACCGTTTCTCTGAAATTTGTATTCATGCTCTCT
>WUQG02450245.1:0-12972 GCA_011317285.2 Androctonus mauritanicus | reverse complement strand
TGTTTTTTAGATGAAAACCGTTTCTCTAAGAAAGACATTCGACAATATATTAATATAGAATTAAATGGTCTCTATTTTTAATCAGCGTGAATAAAAATTTTTAGGAAAAATTTAGTAAAATAATAAACCTACATATATTAAATTTGGTCAAAATTGATTGCACGATGCGACCTATAAAAGAGTTTGTCATTAAAGGATTTCCTATTCTCTTCATTTTTGAGCATAATTGGACTGCATATTTTACAAAGCCTTAAACAAAGTAAGAAACATTTACATTCCATATTTGCCATCATCTTCTACACCGTTTAATTTTAACTCAATTAGGCCAAATCTATCAAAAGATTTTACTTGATCTAGGATATTCTTACATTCAAAATTTGATCAAAAGCAATTAAACAATGCAATTTGTAGAAGTGTTTATGGAAGAACAGATTTACATTTAACCCCTTTATTTTGACTCGATTATGCTGAAGTTTTCAGGAGGCCTCATGTAATCTAACGACCAGTTTTATCATCGTGATGTTACTATGACATGGTATTACAGAGTTGTGTTAGTGAAATTCTCTCACATCAATCGTTGCTAAGCATATCAGTAATGTCTAAATATAACAGTAGCCGAAACCACTGTTCAGACCGATATCAGAGTACTGTATATAGGCCTATAACGAAATATACTTTTAGTCCAATATATTTCTTGAGTTATACTAATAAGAAAAAAAAGATATAAAAATAGAAGAAATTTAATATCTGAATTATAATAGTGAATTTTATATTTGTTTTTCAAATTATAATTACAGATTTTAAATGATTAATCACTTCGAAATCAATTATTAATACTTATTTTCACATCTGAGCTTCTTAAAAATGATACAGTTCGGTAGATTATTTTATGCAAATAAATTTTTCAGAAGGGATTCTGCACTTTTCAAGTTATACAATTATTTTAGAGATGAATCTTTACACAACGAAGTATAGATTTGCATATCGCATTTTTAAACATATGCTTGGGAAGTTATCTATAATAATTACAGTAATCTCATTTTCATTAATAAACCATAATCTAAAATCATTTTGAATTACTAAGCTAATGATGTCGTTTGTTTCCAGCAATAGCTATGTTGGATTGTGCACGTGATGTTAGAGTTATTTCTTATCATGCGTTTTAATTTGACCAAGAGGTATTTTACTAGGAATATGAATAATAATGACAATGTAGCTGTCAATAAACATAACTAACGAAAGTCATAGTTTGGAACTATATGTTGTTGCTGATCGTTGTTAAATTGACAATGTCGTTTACTGACTGCAGTGTTAAAACGATGTTAGTGGAATCGGCCCTACGAAATATCTAAGTTTCAAATTTCATTGATATCGGTTGAACGATGCAACTTGTAGAGATGTGTGCGGAATAAAATTAAAGACGACGTTTTTTTGCACACTTGAAATTTTTAAACTGCTCTAGTTCTTTTACTAAGTGGATTTGAGGCTTCAAATTTGGCAGATTCTATTGAATACTTTTTTCGAGTAAAATTATCAGATTAATAATATCTAACTTTCAACTTGCTGTAACTTTCGTTCTATTATGAGGCACGCCAGTGACTCAAATTCTTTAGAGTCATTGCCGTGCCTCATAATATGGTCCAGCATATGAGGTATGCCATGCCTATCATGAAGCACGGCAGTGACTCATGATAGAGACATCCTTTAGTCATGAGACATGGTAGTAATTTTAAAGAGTCGCTGCGTGCCTTAAGACCTAAAAGTCTAAAGACTTTAAAGGGTCACTGCCGTGCCTCATGATAGGCATAGTTCAGCATGCATATCAGAGGCACGCTGATCTCGCATGTTGGGCCATATTATGAGGCACGGCAGTGATTCTAAAGGATTTTAGAATTACTGGCATGCCTCATAATAGAACGAAACTTAGAATGAAAGTTTACAAAGAGTTGAAAGTTAGATATTATTAATTTGATAATCATGATGCACATCAGTGACTCTAAAACTCTTTAGAGTCACTGCCGTGCCTCATGATACTTGTATATACTTGTAACATTAACATTGATGTCGTTTTCTTATCAAATACAGTAAATATACCAAATTATTTATTCGTAGCACTGTTGTTATTGCTTTTCATAAAGAAACTATTTTATCATAATAAATAATATTAATCATAAGATTGAACGATGATTAAGTATAATATGTTTGAATTATCTTTTAAACAGCCTACAAAATGCTTTTGATAAGTCATTCATAACTGATAATTTAACGACATCATGAGAATGTTATACTGTATTGGTTTTTTTCTGTGTCACTGGTATATCTTAAGAGAAATCAAACATCCATCAATAGATGTTTTATGCAGATAACAAACGTTAATTGATTGGTTGTGTTCGTTTCATGCCACTTTGAATTTTCACAATGAAATATCATGATTAACTAATTAAATACTTGTTTGACCAGATAAGAGATCGGAAGCTAGAAAATTAAACGGATGAACCACAGAAGACAAAATAAAGAAAGAGGAAACAATTTAGAACATTAATTAAATTATCAACGATGCAACAGGAACAGAAGAAATTGAAACATATTGGTTGATATAAAAATTAAATAAAAAACAGTTGTTTTTATTAAAAAGATACCTGTTTCTAATATCTAAAAATATTTTAAGTGGGTTATTTGTTACAATTAAAATATTCCAAAAAGTGTCCAGTTTCTTTAAGAAGAAAATAAAAAAAGAGTATTTAAAATAACTTATCTTGAAAAACATTTGAGTAACCAACAAAAAGTTTTACAAATTTTTGTGATTTTTTGTTTTTCTAACAACAAAAAACAAATATGTTTACTGCAATTAGTTTTATATAAATATAAATCAAAGTATAAAAATACAAGTAAAATCTGTTATTCTATCATAATTGATTATTAACTGTGTAAATAAAAATAAAAATTTTAAATAATTATGATCATAGCTTGCAAAATTAAAGAACATTTTATATAACATAATAAATATAAATTTTATTGCATCTCATGTAAAAAAAATATTATCAATTCCATTAGTCTATTGTTATATATTTTTTACTTAAAGAAATCATTGAAAATTTATTTTATTTATAATTTTTAACTAATTTATTATTATGATTTATTTATTTCTATTATAGATTAAATATATTGCTCAAAAGTTTTTAAAAAACAATTTCATTTTTATCTTAGACTTATATTTTTAATGACTGAATAATCATGTATATTTGATGCATTTAAAAAATTCACCTAAGATAAATTTTATTGCTCTTGTGTGTATTTTGGCAACGACTTGATCGGTCAATATTGATACAGATTGCAAATAAAGAAATACCGCATTGCGATCCCAATAGAATGATATCTACATTATTTTGAGTATAGAAATTGTATTGAATATTCATCTAATAATTAAAATATTCGAGCTTCATTATATTAAATATAATTCTAATAATAAATATTGCGTTTAATACAGACGAAGGGAATTCTTTCCTGACAATAGTCGCAAATATTTCGGTGTAAGTATATACCGAAATATTTGCTATTGAATTCTTTATATATTTTAGAATTCCTATTTTAAAGCTAAAATGAAAAATTTCCATTTATTTAATATATTTATTTATTGAATGACAGTTTTTCAAAACATTTTTAGGAATATTTATATTTTTTCTCAAACGTTCTCGAAATTATCTCTTAGCATTTCACGCATCACTGAATAACTGAAATAAAAATGGTTTAAAAAGGAAAAATCTGTTCCTTAAACTTTATTTTAAAATGTTGCATTTAATTAAATTTTATTTTTCTTCTTTTTCAATGCCTTTTTCCACGTTTGTCTGAAGTTGGCATTACTTTCTCTTATCCTTTCTTCCATTCCTCTCTATATTGGGTCTCTTCTACCTTTCATCCTTTTATTCTCATATCTTACTATCACTTATCTTCCTATCTCAATTTAGATCTTCCTCTTTTCTTTCTTCCCCTTAATTTTGAACTACTCACTCTTTTTCCTATATATTCCACATTCATACGCTCTACATGGCCAAACCAGCGCAACCTACTTTCCTGAATTTTCCTGCTCAACGGTCCAACTTTAATTATTCCTCTGATATATTCATTTTTATTCCTATCCTTTCTTGTTATACTAATCATCCATTTCAGTATTCTCATCTTTGCCACTTTCTTTTTTTTAGTGGCCCTTGTGATTGCCCATGTCTCAGTAGGGTATATATTAATGCTGGTCTGCTCACTTTTTTGTATAACTTTCCTTTCATTTTATAGCTCTTGTCACACAGTACACCACTCAGTTTTTCCCAGTTCTTCCAATCACTTTGGATTTTATGTGTTAGTTTAGCGTCTAATCCTCCATATTCTCAACATTTGAGCCTAAATACTTTGATTTATTAACTGATGGCAGCTATTCTCCCAGAAAACTTACACATATTTGTTGCCCTATCTTTGATGCCGTATACTCCGCTTTAGTCCTACTGATCTTCATGCCTCTTCTTTCAACAGTTTCCTCCAGTTATTCTCCATTTTTCTATCTTATCCTTACTCGTTTCGCAGAGAACAATGCCATCGGCAAACAACATATTCCATGGTGCTCTATACTTAACCTTTTCTCCAGCACATCCATTATGAAATCAAAAAAATACGGACTGAGTGCTGATCCTTGATATAGTTCAACCTCTAATGGAAGCTATCTGTCATGCTAACACAGCAACTAATCTTTGTCATTGTCCCTTCATACAATTCTTTCACTGCTCATACATATTTTTAATTGTGCACTCTTTTCTCACATTGCCTTCCATATCTCCTGTCTAGGTACTCTATAGTAAATTTTCAGATCATCAAACACAATGTGTAACTGTAAATGCATTTCTCAATATCTTTCCATCAGCTGTTTTAAAACAAAAATGGCATCTGTTAAATTTCTATCCGGCATAAAACCAAACTGTTCTTCACCTATTGATGCTTCTTGCTTTAACCTTGATTTAATAATAATTTCCCAGATTTTCATAGTATGTGACATTAACTTTATCCCTCTATAGTTAATCGCATTCTTGCACATTACCTTTATATATCGGAACTGATATACTTTTACTCCATTCTTCTGGTATTTTTTCCTGTTTCCATATTTTCTTCATTAAATCCCATGTCATATCTTCGCCTAAACTTTTCCAAACTTCTATAAGTCGACTCTTTCCGTTTTATGCATTTACTAATATAAATACTAATATAGTTTTAATTATTAACTAATATATTAAATAAAAATATTGAAAGATTTATTAAATTAATAAATTAAATTATTTTAATCTTCGTTTTTAATTAATTTACTAATCAATAAAATATTTCATCAATTGATTTTTTCTGGGTAGAAATGTTGTAATGTTATCCAATATGATGAATAACGAAATAAAAAAATCGATTTTATTTTTATAAAGATTTAATTATCAGAGTAATGTTTTATTGCTTTATTAAAAAACAAAAATTAATCTTTGCATTATATTCATAAATAATTAAACTTGATAATTATTACTAATTTATGCTTAGTAGATTTATCTTTTCTAATATTTCCAGTTTCATGACCGTATAAATTAACATTTCACTTACTATAAAAATTATAAGCTGTATTATTAATTTCTACAGCGGTTAATATGATTTATGTTAAGATATATAACTTATATAACTTACATATATCAGCATATACAGTTTCCAAGAATATTTTCAAGCAGTAAACTGAGATTGAAGGAGAATTTTTGGTATAATTCTATTTTGTTTGTAGTGAAAGCGATAGTAATTTATAGTTTTTCTATTAGTAATAATATAAATTAAAAATGTATTTCTTTTAGTAATGCTCTTAATTAATAAAAATGTGCTAAAATGCTGTACGTCATGTTAAACCAGCAGAATTGATATACATTACTCTAATGAATATAATATGTAATATAATTATTATATAATTTGCATCTGATGTACTGTACATATATTAAGTTGATTTGATATAATAATATACACTAACTAATGTAAAATTAAACATTTATACAAGTATGATTTAACAATTTAGACATACTGTATACTATGATAGAAATAGATATATATCTAAACTTATTACAGTATATAAAAATATTAAAAAAATTCTGAAAGAAAAAAAAAATAATGTTGTCATCAGCCACATAATAATTATTTATGTTTTATTTAAAAATATATAACTTATATATTTTCATGAAACGTTAATCAATCTAAAATTATTTTCCTTTACATTCAAAAGTTTTTAGTTATTTATAAAAGCGATTAAATTTTAGAAAATACTTATTGAATTTAAATTTATTTTTGAATTATACTTTTAATGTTACGAAACTACAGTATAATGAAATTTCAAGTGATCTCTTAAAAATTAAATGTAAAATCAATGCTTTTCCATTCCTATCCTTCATCTTCTGGTCGACTTCATTGCCGATATGGACAGCTTATATTTGTCTCTAAAATGGTTTCATTAATTATAAATTAATAGCCAATGAGACGCTATGGGTGACTTTGAGAGCTTAAGACTTGACCCTCCCAAAGTAAAAATAGTATATTTGTTATGCAAATACTATTCATGTCAAGTCCCTTAGCCCTCTTTCGAATAGATTGTTACCTTTAAACTTCTATTATATAGTATAGAAATTCTGCAACCGCTGCTGGTGATAATATATATTTAGAAAGCAAGAGAATCAAAGAAATTCCTGGTTTTGAAGAAATTTTTTTTTCCTTTCTTTTTAATTTTTAACAATTTTTTGGAACAGTAATTAAAAAAATTTTGTAAAAATGATAAAAAATTAAAATTTGTGTTAGATATACTGTTTCACTATCGTAAATTTCCTTCCCTTTTTCCTTATTTAACTTTCCAGCAATAGATTTATTTTCAACCATTTATTTTATTATCAATAGATTTATTTTCAACCATATTTCAAAGCCTTAGCCCCTTCGTTATAGAATTTCTATAACGAAGGGGCTGAGGCTTTGCAATATGGTTGAAAATGGACTTATGTATTTATTTTATATTTTTGCAAAATCCCAAGAATCAAACATCATAAGACCTTCCAATTTTAATCAATTCTTATTATAAAAACTATAAGCTAATACCTCTTAATTTCGAGTTTCTTATTGAAATCATTAGAAATGGCGAGTATTAGAAATAAAAATAGTTTTTAATATTTTGAAAAAAATCCATTATTTTTTAAAATTATTTATGCTACATATGCATGTTAATTTATTAATTTGAATTAATTTTTATAAGATACCTCAACATTATTTTCTATCTGTAATATCAAATATTACAAAAATGCATTGTAAAGTGTTTTTTTTAGAAAATTTATATTTAATATTATATTAGACATAAATTTTCTAGTTCAAAGTATTTTAAAATCTAGATCGTTCCTATGAATATAATTACAGCTTCTTGCCCATTTTTCTTCATTTTGCTTAACTACCTAAAAAAAAAGGATTGCATAAACAAAATATTAAAGATGCCAATTTATCCTAATTATCTTGCTAGAAAGTAAATTAATATCTTATTATTTAAAGGCTATCCGCTTAATTTAACAATCTATCGTGCATTTTGGTTAAATAATAGTTATATAAAAATACTTGAATAAAAATAATGAAAGAAAAAGATTTACTTTATTCTCCTAAAAGCAATTATACTTGGAAGAAATAACATAGCAACTATCTAAAGAAGTCAATACACTGACAAAAAAGCACTTTCGCTCATAGAAACTCTCCTAATTATAAAAGTTAATGAGCATGGACTATCTTTATTCATGGTGATTGTTATCATACTTGGATCTATTATCAATTGAGAAAAGAAGTAGGTTACAATATTATGTTTATCTTCTATGCCAACATTTTCTACTACTTAGAACTTTCTAAAGACTTTTATATGATCATTACATATCTTTGATTAAACTTATTTTAAGTCAAATAAATTTTTAAGCCATGCTTTAGTTTTAATCTTACAGACAGAATTAATTGTAGATATAATTCAGTTTCAAATGTAAATTAAACAAAGCATGTTTAATATTGCAAAAAAAAAAAAAAAATATTGCAGATGATTCAAATTTTCAAAGATGGTTCCTATCAAAGCTCTCCACTTGAGTCTATTAAAAAATGACGATGTTCGAAATTTAGAAAATTCTATATATTTGTCCCACATAATGCATATTAAAAGGAAACAATCTTTAAGTTTTTTTTATCTATAAAGATAATTACTATCGGGAAAAACTTTACTTATATTTTAATATTCGTCTATGTAAATATGTAAATTTAACTTAGAGTTTTCATTTCACTATCGTTATTATTTTTGACAAAAATTGATTTTTCAATTAATTAAACTTGGATAATTTTTTATTTAATCGGATTTTGATATGATATCAAATTATATTACAATAAAATTCGATTAATTAGTGCAGATTAGAGCATTAGAATAAATTAAATACAGATGACATATATTTTACGATGTACGTATATCTAGAAACGAAAAACCAAAATAAATTTTTAATAAAAATTTTTTATCGTTTTATATGAATGCTGTTTGTTACCAATTATAACGTTCAATAAAATTGTTATTTGGTTTGTGAGAAGCCATGCGTTTCAACAATAATCAATTTATATCCGTCTGGACATTTTATTGTATGTGAACTTTATGGTCAAGTGAGTTGGAATAAATAGATTTATTTAATTCGTACTAATAACAAAATTTAGAACAGGCAGATAATTTTATTTTGTGACAGATATTATTTTCGATTAAATTGTTGCAAATTACTATTTGTTTTTGAATTGTTTATGTTTACAAAAATCTAATTAATGATAAATTCTGTAAAGATTGATTAAGACAAATTATAACAATTTAAATGCTAAATTTAACAGATTTATCTGCTTTTTATTAAAAATTAGGATTAAAAATAATAGGAAAATAATAATTTAGATATAATAATAAAAGTATGATGAATTTTAATGATAAAAATTCGATATCAATAGACTAATTAATTATAAACCGCTAATTTTATATTTTTAAGTAATTGTTGCTTCCATTAAACCATTATAAAATCTAAAAACAGAAAAGATAATAAAATTAGATTCTTACGGGTCACTAATAAACCGATGACAAGGAAATGCTGGTTAACATGACATTACTTATCTGCATTTCTTTGTAAGCATGTCGAAAGAGAAGATGGTAAGTACAAAAAAATATATTTTAACTTATGGATTATCTGTTTATTCTAGAGTTTTATTTTTGTTGGTTTATGACTTATAAATTTACATTTTGAATTATAGATCGCATTTGTTTTTATTGTTTTATCCGCGATAGTTATGCCATCAAAACTACAGGATAATCCGACTTCGGTTGTTCAATATACGAATCATAAATACAATTTGAATCAAACTATTGATCTAATCACTTCTTCTCCGGTTGTCGATAGAGAAAAAGTACAAAGTCAACCATTATGGATGACAACTACAAGTGATTCGCAAGTTAAAAAAACGGTGTTTGAAGTTGGAGAGTGGTTGAAATTTTCGGATGAATTAGACGGAAAAGATCTTGCTGTCGATGAAACTGTTCATCATTTATCGGTTAGTAAACCTATGGCAATAAAGAGGTCTGGACATTACGGAAAATATGAAAAAGAAGAGGAAAGTGGCCCGATGGGCACCACAAAAGCCCCTAATTGTGCCCAATACGGTCGTTACTATTGTAGTTATAAAGAAGAATATCCGACGTGAGTAAATAAACTCCTTTTACTTTTTAGTTGTTCAAAATTTATCGTTATTTTTATCCACTTTAAAAAAAATATATATAAATTTAATATAGCCTAATAATTTCATTTTCAGAGAAATAGTAACTCAAGTTGTTAAATACATGAAATGGCCATTAGAAAAGTTATTTAGAGATCTGAGAACACTTCAGTTACCAAAACTGGCAGAACTGGGTGATGGATCACTTGTCTGTGACTCGCAAACGAAGATTGTCAGACCTGGATGGGCTAAAAATACTAACGGAAGATGGTTAGTAATATTAAATAACGAATACTATCAACAATACGTAACTGAAGTGCAGTGCAAGTAAGTTTTAAAATTTAAAAATAAAATATTATTTTTACTTATAAGAAAATTCTCAGTAGGCTATTCGAACGGACATCGTTTGGCAAATGATGCATATTGGGAATAATATCCTAGTTTTAGTATATATATCTTTGAATATAGCTTATATTAAGCTTTCAAAATTGTCGGATATTTACCGCTTAGGTCCAATAAAGACGTTAGAATCGAAGAGAGTTTAATATTAAAAAATTGGAGAAATATTTTTAATTGTTATTAATATGTGCATTAAATAATATCAATTATGTTTTCCAATACAGGCAAAAATCTATTTGCGAGTATATTATTTATAATATGTATTTTGGTAATTCGAACTTTCTTGGAATTCTCTGCCAATTATTGTTCAGATTCACAATAATTTGCTTGGGGAGATGGGGAGATGATTATTTGCCTTCTCTTCCTGCAATGATGAAACCTCATCTTAATATCAATATTTACTGCTGGCTAAAACTGATGTATTGCTGGAATTTCTAAATTGCTACATAGTTGAATGATCTGAACAAACAGAGGAACAGATTAAACATTAATGACTGTGGTTAAGAGTCATTCAAACTAATAAATTTATATCGCAACATTCATGTACATTTTCAATATGTATCATTTCATTCAATTTTTCTTTATGCTTTTATATTATTTGACGTTATTTAATCTATATTTTTAAATATTTGGATAATGGGTCAATGATAATTATTTTAATTTTTATGAAGTTAGAAGTTTTATCTGCATATTTTATAAAAAAAATAAAATATTTTGAAATTTACGTTTTATATACTTGTCCAAATCGATATAAATTAGAGCCAATTTTTAATAAAATTTTTTTTATTGAAAATCGGCATTCATTTATAGTAATTATAAGTATTTTACTTTAATCTAATTACAGTAATTGCTTATTTTAAGTCATATTTATTAATAATAATAATAAATAATAAAGAATCAGTCAATTTTCAAGGTTCAATGATTGTGTAAGCACAGTCAGTTGATGAAATAATGTGAAAAATAATTTTAATATAAAAAAATTTAAACATTTAATAAATATTCATTTGAAACTTTAGATTGATAAATTATATTATGTATCCTACTTATCATTCTTCATTCTAAGATTTTTTTGAGATAATCTATTTAAATAACTGCATAATGATGTTTGTATGTGTGTGTCCCTACAGAGATTTTTAAAAATTTTAAACGGGGTAGATGGCTGGTTTTTGGAGTATTTGTAAAGAGAAATGACCTATGCAAATAAGAAAAATCTGAAAATAGACAGATTTTATTCTCAGAAGTGAAAAAAGAAAGTTGAAATTCATTATAGTACTTATAACTATTTTCTAAAAAAAAAAAAAAAAATAATCTTATTTACAGAGATTGAAAGTCATTCTTCAGCTAATGAAACTTTTTAAAATACGTTATTAAGATTTTATACTGCACCTACAGTAAATCGAAAATTAGAACATGCTTCATGATATTTGTCAAGTTGCAGTCACGTTATGCAATTCTGTGCGACTATAATAGCAACTAAAATTGATTCTCTAACCTTCTACTAACTAATAACCTTCATGAACAATAAACGAATTGCATTTTGAGAACAAATACTATTTGTTATTTCCTTCACGAATCACTCAGTAAGCGAGAATCTTTCAAATTAATGATCATGATCAGCAATACATCGATATTTTGAAGTTTACAGTTAAAAATATGATTATTGAAGAAAATTCCGAAAATATGAATATTTTATGGAATTCGATCTACTGTAATCAATTAAACATATAGCGTTAACAATCAGTCTGATATCATTTTTATACGGTATCTTTGATTGATTTTCAGGTTGATGTTACGCAGTATCTTTAATTGATTGATTTCAGATTGATTATTAATTAGTCTATATCATTTGTATGAAGATACCATATTTAGAAATAAATTGAATAAACTTTCCAAAATAATTAGATATTCAATCGATTTTTAGTAATAAAATCATAATATAGAATCATTAATAAGAATTTTTGTTATTTCATTCCAAACTTGATTTTTTTTAATTTATTCTTTAATGTAGTATATTTAATAAATTACCTTTAATTGATTAAATTTTAATCAATTATTACGAACAGTTCGACATACACTTTCTCTCACTAATTCAAGTGTAATTTTAGAGATTATATTATAACTTATAAGCCACTCTAAACTAATATGCAAAATTATGAAACAATTTCCCCTATAGAGCTTAACATGTAATGTAGTGTAATTTGTGATATTAAATCAATATGAAAATTAGTGGCGAGATAACTTAACTTAAATGGAGTATACTTAATCAGTAATAGCCATTTATCATATGAAACAAGATCGAACTATAAAATTGATTATTTTTATATAATTAAATTATTAAATTTTTTTCAAAATTCTTTGTTGTTTTAAGATTTCTGTATTCATACCAACAAGTAAACATTTATTTTAGAGATCAGATTATCCAAATTCAATCTGTAATTGGGATAAAATGAACTTTATCACAAATTTGATAGTAAATTGGCAAGTTTTCATCAAGCAGAAAGGATATTCTTCACATATAAAATTTTCTAATCGATTAAATGAATTTTTTATTTTATATATCTATATTTTATCATTTTTTACTTTCACCTTGTTCATTAATTTTGATATAACATTATTGACTGTTTTCCTATTGCTTTGAATTTTTATCTGGCTGACCACGAAATTACTTCAATTTCGTGTTCACCCAGAATGTTCTTATATTGCTTGCAATATAGCAGGGGTCGGCAAACTGCGGGTCGCGAGCCACATGCGGCTCTTTGGATACGTACATGTGGCTCTGAAGTAAGTTTT
>WUQG02450234.1:0-12972 GCA_011317285.2 Androctonus mauritanicus | reverse complement strand
GGTGTCGCGTAAGGAGAGATTTTGTAAATGACCATATAGTCTTACTTCAACGGGTCATAAGGTGATGTTATCGGAGATAATATAAAAGTGCGCGTGAGAACTTGAAGGAGAGCAGTCGCCGTCAACTCCGACATCTGAGGAAGTTTGCTGTGTGGTGTTTTTTTTCTGCTTCGCCGCTCATCTTCGCTCGTCGCATCGTTCCTCGTCACCTTTCCCTTCGGCTTCAACTTCGCCAGCCAGGAGGAGAAAAAGTGAATCAACACTGGCCGTTGAATGTCATCCTAGTACCATCATCATCCATTATTAATTGTGACTTCGAACAAGAGAACTGTTTTTGTTGAACTGTAAAGGTATTCCATCTCGATATTGTCGGGATTTTCTGTATATATTCAGAATGTTCTGTAAAGAACTCTCCTGAACAATAAAGGAAGCTCTTGGTTTTTAAACCGTAGTTTCTGCGTACTCACTTGCCTCATTACCCATCTGTACCCGCAGCGTGCCATTGTCCGCCGTTAGGCCTAACGCCTGTAAGTTTCGCTCGCCAGCCCGTGAGCTCCACAGTACAGATTGATTCACTATTATGCGGTTTGGAAAAATTTTGCACCAAAATGTTTCCACTAAAATACTGTACAGTATAGGCAACAAAATAGTATTTTCATCGGATTTCTGAAAATTTTATTGCTGATAATTATATTTAAAAATCACTGCTTTTATTGTTTTACACACACTCGTTTTCTGCGATTCATATGAACTGGTCGAATACCTGCAGTTGGAATACTGAAGAACTGGTGAAATTTGAATTAAAAATTCAATTAGAAAAGTGATTTTTGTTTTTACACCTGAATGAATGATTTTTATAAGTAGCCATGTTGATTTTATTACCCAGTGATTTTTTCAATTGTATTGCATTGATTTGAATTCGTTCCTAAGGATCTGATTGCATAAAGCAGCTGATTTTATTAAGCAGCAATTTTATAAAGCTGCGGGTACTATAATACTGGCAAAATGAATGGCGCTGATTGGTCAAACACGATGATTAGTGCGTGCATATGTACAAACTCGATGGCCGATAGAGGGGGCTGATGGCAGTTACAGTCCACAGAGATAAATTACCTTCAGTCTTTATGATAGCTTCGTGGCAGACAAAAAAACTTTAGCTGATTTTCTAGTTAAAAAATATTTTTATTTTTCACCCTTTTGTTATTTTTCATTAATTTTAGGTAAATATACAAATATTTTTGTTTTAACAAAATTTGATAAGAACGAATTATGTACTTTCCTATAGAAATAATGTTTCACTCAGTGCGGATTCATTTAATGCGGTATTTTAGAGGAACCAATTAGCAGTACTAAGTGAGGTATTCCTGTACATTTTTTTTTAAATTTTATGATAAAAATTCAGATGCATGAATTATGCAAATAAATATGTATATCTATATACTCTGAAATTTATTAATCCTTTGGTCTCAAACCTGGAAGATTCATGTCATGCTTCAGAGCAAACAAGCACTGAGTATAAAGATATGGATTTCTTGTACATGTTATATTTTCTTTCAGGATTATCTGATTTGTGAAAATATACCAATATGTGCATCAACTCAAAATATAGAAAAATATTTCACATAACTTCATAAAGTTTTTGCATTCCAGAAATTTTTTTAGATACCACAAAAATATGTATACATTGTTATTTTTGTGTTTTAATTTTTTGTATTATTAAATTTTATGCATGTAATCATTATGCAGAACATCTGAATAAATATTTCTAATTTTTTTTCTATGAAAATAATTTTTATCAAATTTTTATAATGGTAAATTGAACTGAATTTTCAATATTATAAATCAAAAATTCAGATACATTTGGCAAGTATAAAATATTTTTGTAAATTAAAAAATTTTTTTTGACACTATTCTATTGAAGAGTATAGAATAAAAATCTATATGAATTAGATATATTTCATCTCAGTAATATTTCTTACAAAAATATCTTATTTAAATAAAATTTGCATATATTATTGGAACATTTTTAGAAAACGAAAGTTGATGGAAATGATCAATACAGACCATAACTATTCAGATGTGCCCGGGCATGTGGCTGTTTCTTTGTCAGTAAAGTATTTCAGGCAAATATTCATTTGAAAGAAATTCACAAATACACAAAGGTAATTCTTAAGATGACTGTTCCTTCTTAAATAAACATATAAAAATATTTGTATGTATTTTGAACTAACTAACAAACTTACAATCATATAATATTCTTCAACTATCAATCAATGGATCACCTTTAAAAGATCTGAATCATCATCACACAAATGCTCAATTGTGCAAATTTGATGTTATACGTCAATTTATAGGCAGTTTCATCCCATACTGTTTTTGTTGTAGGAGTGATTGTTTTACACCTGATTAGATCACACTTTACATATTCCTAGAGAAAAAATTGGATTATGTAAAAATGCCATCTAAAATATCATTTATGCCATGATATTTAAGAACTAAAGCAATAAATAAATATTTCTAAAACAATCATAAATAAGCCAATACTAAAAAGAATAAAGGAAGTAACAGACTGCATTCTTATATTTGCAACATGACAAGTTATTTCCACAATATTTTTACACAGTTTAAAATAGTTTTTTTAATAATTGATGGATATCTCATATTAAATTTACTGATTATTTCATATAAATACAAGCAATTCTTGATTTACAATTATCTGTACTTATGAGAGTAACACAATCTGTTAATTCTGTCATTGGTCAATGCATTTCAATGGGTTAGAGTCCCTAACCCAATGATATATGGTAAGTATCCTCTTTTTTTGTCTAATACTTATAGTTTTATGTTCATTATATTTAAGATAATATATTGTGTCCTAGTCAACATTAGTAGTGAGAAATCCATAAATTTTATGCATTTATGACTTACAAGAGTTGCAACTTATGACAGGAATTTGAAACTGAATCCCATTTCAAGTCTAGACTACGTTTTATATAAAATATTTTTTTTTCTTTTTGAATTATTCTGTATTATTAGGATCAACTGAATAACAAGAAATAATATCTTTGGCTATTTAAGGGACCCAATAATTCTAAAAACTGTCTTAAATTATAAAAGACATTAACACAAAAAAACATTTCTCAAATCTTTATAAAAGTAAAAATATATATCTAAAAATTGGTCCTATGAGCATTCAAATATTGTTATATATACATATATTCATTTGATTACTTTCTATGAAGATTTTTATTATTATAGATTTCCAAATTTTAATGAATATTTCTAGCCGATTATCTCTAATGAAATCATAATTCATCAAATTTATATTAATTTTCTAGCTGCATTTCTTTAGAGAAGCAAGCTTTGTTAAAGATAATTTTCCAATTTCTATATCCAATTTAAGAGTTGTTTTTTACTGATACACAGATTGCCCTTGACTTACAACTTCACTTATGACGATGTAAATGACATTCTGTGATTGATCAATGCCATTCATATATGTATAAATTCATGCAATCATCTGATATACCAAAAAAAAATCATTTTTTGAATTCAATTCTTGTAGTTTTGTATTCATTAAATTTGTAATGATAATGTATAATATAAATATTGTAGTGGGCAGTCCAGGATGTTATAACACTTCCAGCTTTAAGTTCTATTTTGTTTGCTTTAATAATTCAAATTTTCATACATCATGAATATTTAGTGCTTGTTTTTGATTATGACAATTATGATTAGTAAATTAAAAATTATTCTCTCATATTTAATTTCTAAAATAATATTAATATCAACCAAAGTTACAGAAATGTTTTCAGCTCACCAAATTCTCATCTCTAAATAAATTTTAATTTTAAAAACATTAAATATTCTAGTTACAATTATTTCTACTGGGATTAGGAAAAACTAACTAGAAGGACAAGGAGTCAGATGGAGTGTACCTCTATTCATTATTTCCTGAATCCTTTGACAGAAAGAAAGGATCACAGATACTTATATTTATTTCAAATATTAAAAAATGAATTACTTATTATAATAAAACCAAAATTACAGTATCATATATATTATACTGTATATCACAAATCCTATCTCTCTGTCAGTTTCAGAATGGCAAATGTTGGTATGTTGTGTTATATTAAGGATGGATAATGAATGGTAACTTGATTGTATATTATAGCAAAAATTCATTAAGTGAATGTTCAGCAGGGTTTATCTGTACAAAGATACATTCACACAAAAACAGTAATAACATTTACTCTGAGGATTACTGTTATTAGATATCAATACTTAGGAATTTTCAGGCTATATGAGCCTGTTTCCAAACATCAGTGTGTTAAAAATAATAGGAGTTATTATTATTGTAATATTAATTCTCTAATGTAATAAAAAAATATGTCCTTAGTAGTAAAGCAATATCATCTTACATAAGTAAGGTTCAATTTAAATATTCTCTACTAGATCCTAATAAAGTTTATTGAAAATGTCAAATTACATAAAATCAAAAAGGGTTGGATAATTCTTGGTGTCCTTGATTGTATAACAAATAATGGAAATAATCACAGTCAATTTATTTGTTCTTTACTAACTTAATAATAGCAATAAGAAAAGCTTCTTACATTTAAATTCATTAAACAGATTTTTATGATCTCATTTTTGGCAAGTTTTGATATTCAGAAAGTATATTTCTTCCCAAGTTCTCTTCCCTGAAAATTGCACTTGGCTATACTGAAAGTCTGAAAATCTCGATGCCAAAAATCTGGACTGAAACAATGAACAAAAAATAAACTCATTTTGATAAATGAAAGTTTCTGTATCTGTTAATGACTAAACCAACAAACTTTGTCTGTTCATTTCTTATTTATTCTTCCTTAAATCTGTATTTTAAAAATATTTCTAAAGAATTCAGATTGATCAAATTCCCTAGTCATCCAGATTTTCAGATTTACAATATACAAGTTACTTTCAGAGAGAATTTTCTGGATGAAATTTCAAGAGAGATGGAAGAAACATCTGTGTAATAAATTTAAATTAACAATATGAAAAATTCTAAAATTTGAAAGTTAAGAAATATTTTAATATTTTATCCTAATTTTGATTTAGTATTCTGAAAATTCAATTCTCTATTATTAGAAAAACTTTATAAAAATAAATTTAAGCATGGTCAGTACATTTATGTTGAAAATCCTATCTATATCATAAGACTTATATTTAGTTATAAATAAATTTAATAGAATAAATAAGTACTTTTATTAAAAATATTTTAATAGTTCTCTCTAATTGTTGTATTATACTATTATCAACAACCAGTTTTATTATATTATTACTATAGATATCAATTGCTCATTTAAGCAGCTACAGATAATTTAAGCAAAAATTTGAATAAAACTGATTGGTATCATTTAAACCAATATATATATATATTAAAGGAACCAATTAAAGTTTCAGACAAATTCTTAGTGTGTATATGAACCAATTAAACTTTTCTACAAGTAATAAAATATTTTAAGTAAAATTATATATCTAATAATTTCTGATATGGATCATACAAGTTGGAATCATCAAAATATTGTCTGGCACTAGAAATATTTTCAAAATAGCCTTTTATTTAAAAAAAAAAATAAGTGAATTTCAAAAAATCTGAATTTAAGAATTAAAAAAAAAAAAAACCAATAAAGCATCTTCTTAGAAATTTCATAAAGTTCTTGTTTGTGTACTTACTTAATCCAACCATTTTGTCAGGCACAGTCCAATCTTCAGCCATGACAGGGGTTGGACCAGGCTCACCAGCTCTGAAAGAGTTAGTTTGACTAATATAAAGAAACAAAATTAAAAGATACCATAAAACCTTAGCAATGACAATAATCTGTCTAAAACTGATATCTTGAATTAAATGAATGAAATGGTTCAAATAAAATAATCAAAATTCCTGATAATTTGTTGAAGAAACCATAATGCTTTTAAACTAGGAATAAGTATTATTCCATTAGTATTTTCAATAACCTGATATATTCAGACATATTGCAGACACTTATTCTCTAAATATTAGCTGTTCTAAAAAATATATATTTATATATCAATTTATGAAAATTCATTTCATACAAATATTTGCTACAAAATAGTCTTTAAGAGCAACTGGATACTATAAAATAGAATGGAAGAAATCCACAATCTCCTTTACCGAAATATTTTAAATTCATAGTTCAAATTATATAATTAAATTACAGAAGAGAAATATTAATTACTAAGCCCTTTAACAGTTATACTTTATTGATTGTTAAAGATATTAGTATTTAATATTTGTGTGTATTTGAGTAGTCTTAGTAACAATGTAAAGAGAATATTTTAGAATATTAGGATATTTAAAATAAATGCTTAATATAAATTTAGCTATACAATGAAACTATTTACCTAAAATATTTCGGTTTCATGAGCTAATTAATTTCTGATTAAAAGCATTTTTAACTTATTTTTCATTTTAGAAAAACCATCAGGTGATATGAAAGTACTTTGGATATAAATTCATTTCTAGTTTAATAAATATTAACCTGATTGAACTGCTTGATGATAATCTTATTAAAATACATTAAAATTATATTTCTTCTTCTACTTATTCATAATGGCAGCAAATCTGTAAAAAGGAATCTAACATACAAATATAGAAAATTCTATTTTAAATAAATGCAATACAATTACTGTCAATATTTGAGAATCTAATAGGATATAAATAAATTTAAATTATATCCTGGAATTAAAAATAAATTTATAAATATTTTTATGAAAGCAAATTGACAAACTAATTTTATTAATTTATTTAATACAAGCTTTAAACTATAATCATAATCTGCAGATAATTTTTATATCAGTGTTTAATACTATTTTCATAAATTTGGATTTTAAAATTATTGAGTAAATCATTTACCAATAAAGAAAAATGTAAAGACACACCAAGCTCCAAGCAACTTTTTCCAAAAACATTTTTGATCCTACAATGAACTATCTCAGATGATTACAAAAAAATTAAGATAGGATCACAGTAGTCAAAAAAATTTCTGGAAAAACTAGTTTCCTATTTAAAGCTTACAGTATCATTGCATTTTAATAACAGAATAATATCAGTTTTAAAAACTGAAATATCTTATTAATATAATTTCCATTTCTTATAGCAGTATATTTTTCACAATTAAAATGTTTCATTTTTCCATCATGTTTTTTCTTTAATGATAGATAATCCACAATCAATAGAAATATGAAATTTAATTATATATTAACAATATCAAATAGCAATATATTTTTTAAAAAGACAGAGTCTCGACAGTTTGAGTCTTATTCAAGATTATGTTTAATCAAACACAATGCATTGCAGTCACACACACTATTGTTTATAGAACTGAATTTAGATTAAGTATTAAATAATTGTACAAATTCTCAAAAACTTTAGTACTACGGCAGGAATTCACTTTAATATACTAAAGAATAAATACATCTACATTGTCTCAAGAATGTGAGATGTTCTTCTAGTATGATTAGTTTCTTCAGTTCTTTTCTCACTCGAAAGGCTGGCTCGGCTTGCATTGTCACTTTAATATACTAAAGATTAAACATGTAGATGTATTTAATACAATGCAAGCGGAGCCAGCCTTTCGAGTGAGAAAAGAACTGAAGAAACTAATCATACTAGAAGAACGTCTCACATTCTTGAGACAATGTAGATGTATTTAATCTTTAGTATATTAAAGTGAATTCCTGCCGTAGTGCTAAAGTTTTTGAGAATTTACCTAATCGGCAGTGTAACTGTTTATTTAACTAATTGTACAAATGTCTTTCAAGAATATCTATTAATTATAACTGTTTTTTGTGTACAGTAACAGAGTGGCAAATAATTTAAGTTAAATAGTACTATTTTTAAATTTTATTATTTGATGCATATAACCATTATATTGTTTAAATTCATTTTCAATCTTAATTGCCCTTGAGATTCTATATAGCCTTATGCTATATAGAATGAAAAGACAACAACATTTGATTATTTCTGATAACATGTTTTTTCAATAAAATCTACTTACAGTAGTAGTTTCCAAACTTTGGGTCTGCATCCCCTCTTTCCCATAAAAAAATTGGTATACTTCTCACTTTCATTAAATTTAATATAATTTAAAAGATGATAACAGATTTTTCTGTATATTGAGAGAGAATCAGATTATTTTTTATATATATCATTAAATAATACACATACATATACATTACACATTTAATTATTAGTAAAATTGTACATTTCATTTTTTGAGATTATATTCCACACAATATGTATCTTATGGTAATTCAAGATGACTTTCATTTTATCTCAAACTATCGAGATTCTTAAAATAATTTCAATGCTTATAGTGAATATATAATTTCCCTTAAATTTCTTTACTGGAAAAAACATACTACATATCTATTTATAACATTAAAATATTTTATTTATCTTGAAGAAATAAAATTAAGTCACATACAATTTGTTTTAAAAATAAATTAGTTAACCTTATTCAAACATAAATATCATGAACACAGAAAAATATTTAATAAGTTAATAAAAATTCAAGTATCTGTCAACAACTTCAAACTATTATTATAAAAGATCTGTTTGCTATTAATTTCTAATCACACATTTCATATATCTATCTATTATCTTATATATACATTCATACAAAAATTATGGTTTATTGTGATACCATTTCCTAAATGTAACATTATCTTATTACTTTTATGAAGTTCCAACCAAATCTACTTACAGCAGTGGTTTCCAAACTGCGTCTGCCCCCCTCATTTTTTCCCTATAAAAAAATTGGTATGCCTCTCACTTTCATAATAGTCTAATTTTATAAATACTTTCTATTTACAATTTAATACTACAAAATAATATACTATATTTTGTATAAAGTTCCTATACATAAAAATATATTTATTTATTACAGTGTAATATTTTTAATATGATTAAACAAATCTTACAAAAAAAAAAAAAAAATAGAATAAGTGTTTAATACAACAAAATATTTAATACAATGGGAAGGCTTGTTTTTCAACACAAATTCTCTTAAATCGTGGTGTCATTGAAGATATCGTTCTTACATTCTTTTTCAATCATTAAACGAGATTGATATCTTGTCTTTAAAACAACTATAGCAGAAAGTTTCTGGGTGCAGGAATATATGTATTTATACTCTTTTGCTAATTATAGAAATTTCATCAATCTGCTTACTTTTATCTCAAATTCAGAACCAAATCAAGCACAATAAGTAAGCATCACTTTTATTTTGTATAACATTTTCAGACTTTCATTTCTGTCCTTTATTTACACTATGTAGAATAGTGTATAACGAAGTTAACGCTGTACTGACGAGGGACTGAAATGAAAGTCCGAAAACATTATACGAAATAAAAGCAATGCTTGCTTATTCTGCTTTTGCTGATTTTTTTCTGACAATTTGAATTCATTTTTTTTTGTCTCAAAACTGATGTTTTTGTTAAATTCTTTTGTGCCCCCTTGCCATAGACTAGCAACCCACAGTTTGGAAAACACTGATTTACAATACTAATATTTTTGTATTAATATGCTAACAAAAAAAAGATATTTATTGTTATAACACTTTAGATTTTATCATAATAGCTCTATTGCATTTGTATAGTTTTGCTGCACGAGCAATAAACTACATAATATTCTGCTCGGATCGAGTTCAAATTTTAGCATTGCTAATTTAGCTTTTGCAAAAGTTGTCTTGCTTGAAAAATTCTCCCTCACTCATTTTATCTTGACTTTTTTGAAATCACTATAAAAGTGATTTCAAAAAAGTCCAAAAAAGTCAGTTGTAATAAATACATCTGTATTAAACATATTCATAGAAACTTTTTTATAACTGTCAACTTATTTTCTTATATTGAATTGGTAATACTATCTGACACATTGAACATTTAGTTAACCACAGTAATTAAATTTTAAACTACTGTTTCTACATTGTATCAATATCATTATCCTTTCTCCATATGAGACAGCTTACCTATATTCCAATCAATTTGGCTATCTTATAAAAGAGCAATTAATCTTCTTTTGATCATGTTTTGTAATGACAGACATGAATGAAAAATTTCATTATTATTAACTTGAGTAACGAAATGTTAGTTTGTCCACCATATTTCAATCACTGCAGTTAAAATAATGAAAATATATAATGACTTTCAAAACAAATTTAATTTTCCAATTTTTGCCTTATTTACTTCATTATTTTTTTTTATAGGAAGTGTTTCAAAAAATTATCAAAAATTTTGAATACAACTTTGTGATTCAATTTTAAATATTAATATGTTATACCATTAACTAGGATATAACTACACATTAAACTAAACTAAAGCCAAACAACTCTTCGTGGAAGCTTTTAGAATTAAATTGCAATTTATTAATAATTATAATTTAATTCTAAAAATTGTCACTAGCAATTATTTGGTTTTAGCAGAATGTTTAGATATTAATATAAAGACAATATAAAAAATTCACAATTTGATAATGAAAGAAAAAAGTATTTTTCTTGAAATTACTTTAGTTTTTAATATAATCTCCCTGAACTTCAACATGATTTGTCCAAGGATGTTGCAGTACTTGTATTCTATTCTGTAAATACAATTCATCAAGACACTCATAATAATTGTTTATCATCATTTTCTGATAATCATATAAGAAAAAAATCAAATCAAAAACTGTACCACAAAGAAATTTTTTCAGATTTTGGAATAAATAAAAATCAAAACTATATATCAAGTGAATATAGAGGAAGCAAATTGAATTTCAATTTAGCAATTTCTACCATAGAAATGGCATTTTTTATTGGCATATGCATTACTCTGATGAAAAATGTATTTTTAATAATCTGGAGCTTTTTTACAAATTTTTTGTTCAGTTGGTCTAAGATTAGCATAGTATTATCTATTACTGATTGATCCTGTGGAAGATAATCACTAATATCCCCTTAGCATCCCATAAAATTGAACCTATAACCTTTTCTACAGACAGACTTTATTGGAATCATTATGTCTCCATTGTTTTGACTGCTGTTTTGTTTCTATTGATAATGATATATCAAAGTTTCATCAATGGTTACAAATCAATGAATAAAATCAGCTGTAACCTTAAGATAGCCAAAATATTTGAGAAATTCATATTTAAATGTGAGTTTTGATCATTTGTTAGCAAATGCAGCAACCATCTTGCAGATAACTTTTTCATACTAAATTGATTAGAAAATGTCTAGTCAATGAAATGAAATGCCCCAGCAATTATAAACATTTAATCTGCAATTTTCCAAAAATAGTGCATTATACTATGCAGTTTTATTGATGATTTCTGACAATCATAGTACTTTTTGAGTATCTATGATGGGACTCATCTTCAAAGCATGTATGATCACATGCAGTCCATATTTTTACAGTTGTAAATGAAGATGCACTATCATTTAACATCTTTCATCTCATTAAAAGTTTCCGTTTGTATTAAAACTAATAAATTATCACTGCACAATGTTCAGTTTTTTACATATCAAAAAAATACATCGAGATAATTCTATCTGAACAATTATTTAATAAAAAATTTAACAGATCAACTTGATATTTCACATGTATTCATAAATAGTAACTGCATTATATGGGAATACCATCATCTATATGTCAGATTATATGAACTTTTCAAATTTTGCTTGTATAATAACTGTATTGATATATCTTATGCTTGTGATTAATATCTTGTCATATTCCAAAATATGTGGATCATTATTGATAAGTGTGTTCATCTATACATCTCTTCACATTGAAATCAGTCCAGAATTTCTCAAAAAAAAATTCCATATTATATTGTATTATTAATAAGAGCATTTTCATTCAAAATACATACACAGCACTAGATATTAATGCATACTATTTTTATTTTAATCTTTTTCTATTTATTCTAAAAATGTATTGATAAATTATAAGTGTTAGAATTGAATAAAATTATGAAAATAGTACATTTCTACAATTTTAAGATATTTTTTTATATTTTAATTTCGCTAAAATTGGGATACTTCTTACAATATCAAAAGAAACATTTCATTGATAAATCAGAAGAAAAATCATAGTATCAACAGGAAATAACTAAATTTTAATAACATATGTGACTGGAAAAGTTTCAAACTACAAGATATTCAGATAGACAATTAAAAGATAAAGTAAAATCAAAGCATGCAAAAAACTACTGTAATTTAATAGAAAAGCATCTAGCATTCAATGATTACAAAATGTTTTAAAAATGCTAACAAAAAAATCTAAATGAATAGTTAAAAACTGATTCATATGAATCAGGATTTCAGAGTGATGCAGATATTACTTCTGTTAGGAATCAACTCACAGAAGAAAATAGTAAACAAGAAATTAGCAAGTATATTAATCATAGCACAACACTGTCCTGCATTAACTATTTGTTAAAAAATAAGTGAATGGGACTTTAAATACAATATAACAGCAGCTGTGAGAAAAATTTATTCAGAAATTAGAAACCTTGAGGATTCTTAAAAATCCTAAAACTATTTTGAATAAGTTAAATATACATGTGTAAAATGCCATTGAAAATATTCTTCATATAAAGCATCTTACTTAAATATTCAACAGCTTCATTTGAAAATCAAATTTTTTTCTGCATTAATATTTTCAGCCTATTTGGAGGTTATATCCTCAGTACATCATATTAAATAAATCAAACTTAGAATATTTGCTTTCAGAACATTTTAAAAAATTTTTAAGCAATTATATTTTCTAGTATGCCATTGAAAATTCAGATAATTTATTAGCTAATGTTATCCAATTATTTTACATAAAATTCCTCCATTAGTCCAGATATAGCTAGTTCTCGACTTACGACCACGATCGGTTCCGACAGACCAGTCGTAACACGAATTGGTCGTAAGTCGAGTAGGCTAT
>WUQG02450223.1:0-12973 GCA_011317285.2 Androctonus mauritanicus | reverse complement strand
TTGTAGAGGATGGGGATAGACGGGCCGGGCTCATGATAAATATTTTCAAGGGGTGGGACCCGAGACTCGAACCTGGGTCCTCCAGAATGGAAAACCGAAGCGTTTCCACGCGTCCAATCCGGCCGACAGCAAAAAAATAAGGTTAGGAACCCTTGGTCTAACCTATCATAAATAAAATATGCATATAACATTAGAATCTGCTCTAGAATTCTGTGTCTTGTTTTCCCCCTGAAAATTCGATGGCATTTTCATAAAATTTATTATAAAATTAATAACTAATATTAATAATAATATTTTAATGCTAAAATAGCACTAGTATATGTTGGAATATTATTATTATTATTATTATTGTTATTATTATTTAAGAAATTAATCAATTGGATATGTAGTTTGAATTGCATAACGTGAAATCAATATTCCAACTGAAATTTCGGAATTCTAAAACTAACATAGATCGTTACTAAACTTATCTCAAATGAATTTCCAAAAGAATCAGCTATTCTATCTAGTGTAATTCCAAAAATGCAATTTTTTTAGGTAAATCTTTATCACAACGGATCTAACAATTCACACTTTTAATCAATTGTCGGTGGGAGAGAATCTTTAATTCTCTAACATTTATTCCGGAAACTGTATAGATAGTCACCTAGTTTATTTTGAAAGTATTCAATCTACAGAGTGATCCAAAGTCAATGAACATATTAAAAAAATGGTATTTCAGCGAATTTTTACTGTAGGGCAAAGCGGTTTACAGAAGTGTATAAATATTACGGATTTTTTTAAGAAAATAAAATTTTAATGCAATATTTTAGTTGCAATTATATCTGCCAGATAGCGGTTCATCAAGAGAGTTTATCGGATAATGATAACATGGCGACTATTAACTCTTTCTTCTTCACATTCTAATTCAGAAAAGCTTGCAGTTCTTTTAGTAACATTCGCTTCTTTACCATCATTCCCAGTAATCCACCATCTGGTGCAACAAAAAAATTTTTTGCTTAAAAATACTGTAATTTTATGCATTTCTGCACGTTACCCTCCATTAAAAATTCGATGAAATAAAAATTTTTTAAAATGTTTACCGACTTTTGGATCATCCTATACTCTGATCTATATAATTTTTTGAAGACGTTCTAATATAAATGATATATGTAAAGAAGATTGCTATATATTCGAATCTACATAAAATATAATTTTTTATGTGCACAGTTTTAGTTTTCGAGATGAATTGGTATTAATTAAATTACTATTATTTATAAAATAAAATCTATAACAAAATTCTGACTTTGGCAAATTCAACAAATTACGTTCTAACTTTGGCAGCATAAAGATTGTGCAATTTTGTTTGATCAGCAGGTTTAACGAAAAATTCCTGTTTATTATTATTTTTTACTTAAAATGGATAATTGAATTGTTTTTTTTTTTAATCTTATGTTTACACTATTAAGAAAAAATTATAAATTCATATTTTTATCATCATCAAAACGAAATTAAGATTGATCAACAGTAGCAACGAAATTTAAGTGATAGAATATTATCATCAATAATTTTTCGATTAATATACTCAATATTTTGATATAAAAATCTAACAGTTTTAATTAATAATAAATTAATTTTGAGTGAAAAATAATTATTTTGTAGTTAGAGTTATGTTATTTTTACATTTAGAAAGTCCAACAGGTTCATTAAACAAAGCGTGTCTGCAAGAAGTTACATCATGTTTAAAGGCGAGTACGAATCCTATTGGATAAAATTATATTAAAATATATTTTCATCCAATAAATTTTAAGCTCACAAATCTATTTTTTTTTTATATCACTGAATAATTTTCCTACTACCTGTCTGTCTTATATATATATAGATAGATAGTCTGTAAACTTGACGTTCATATTGAAAAATTATACTGAGGAATGGCTTCAACCATCATCATAGCTTTCGTTTTGCTGGTTTGCATGAATATTGTTCATGCTAATTATGGTAAGTTTCTTTATATTATAATGAACTTTAAGAGAATTTTAAAGCAATGCTTTTTTTTTTTTTTAAATAATATTAAAACAAAATAATTTAACGCTACTTACTTGCATGATTCCAGTAATGGTAAGTAAAACAGTGACGGTGGTAATTTTTTCAATATTGAAAGTGAAGCATTAATGTTAAAATAAATGTTTAATGGATAGAGATATTGCTGTCGTAATGCATCTTCTGCAGCAAATTTTAACGAAGTGAGTATTCCTCTTTATACAAATTATTTATTTCTACTATTCGTGTAACTGATAATCTTGCAGTTTGGGATTCTGACATTTACTTGTATTTTACAAACTTTACGAACGTTGCCGGATTTTCTGTTTTAGAATTAAAATATAAGGAATTTTTATTTAAAATAATCAAATAATTTTTAAAATATTATGATATAATATATATCTAATATTTTTTAATAATAAACTTTATCAAACGGTTTATATAAATGAATTTGATTATTTTAAATAAAACTTAAATTAAAAATTTATTAAATTTTAAATCTAAAAACAGAAAATCCGGCAACGTTGCACGAGTTTGTAAAGTATTGCTCAGGTAAGTAACTTGGGAATCCATATTAAGAATCGAAGAAGAAGAAGTAACTTGGGAAAGTAAATATCAAGGTTCTAAACTGCAGAATTACCATTTAATTTTTATAATTTTTCTATAAGAGAAAATTCATAGTAATATTATTATTTATATTAGGAACTTATTCGATGTTGTTCAAAAATGTTCATGCGTGTAAGTATAATATCGAAATAGTTTACGGTAGGATTGGATAGATCGCAAAGCCCGGGAAAAAAAATGGTATCATTCGATAGAGGATCGAAGTATACAAAATATCCTTAATGAACTATGGGTCAAAGGCTAACGAGAAGCTCAAAGTTTCACAGTGCATATGGTTTGATATTGTGCTTCCCTACAATGTGGAGCGCGACGCGTCCGGTTCCCGTGCTATGCTACCTAGACGCGTGCATATCTCATTAACGTTTGATCTTTGACCCCTAGTTCATTAAGAATATTTTATGTGTCTCGACTCCCTCTATCGATCGATACCATTTTTTCCGGGCTTTGCAATGTACGCAATCTTACATATATTCTAAACAAAAAATAGTTTTTATTAATTTTAATGATCATTCAATGCAAATATTCCTGAAGTTACAGACGTTGGAATGGCGTAATTTCACAAATACGAACGTGACAGTTTATTTTATATTTTTATAAAATTTCGAATATCCCTACAAAAATTTTTAAACAAGATAACGAAATGCTTTAGCAACACATGTACTGTAAAAATTAACTGAATATCTTTGCATTCAGAGTAAGAATACATTTCGAGTTACGAACATTTTCTGATTACGAATAAAACAAAACAAAAAAATTTTAATCTTGTTATTCCAGGAATATCTGTATAACAATAATTTATAACTTCCATTTTATAATAAATTAAAAAAATATAGTAATAACATGTTTTTTTTAATCAGTGTGAGATTTCTCAGGTAAGAATATTTATATTTTTCTATAAGCTTCATATTTTTTGTTTATAATGCGAGTTAACTTAAAATTTTCAAAATTTTTAACTATCAGGAAACAATAAATGATGCTCTTAATGAGGTAATATTTGCTTAATATAATTTTTTGTGTCTTCGTTCTTCTGGTTAGAATTAATGTAACTTTATTCTGTTAAAATTTACAGGTATCACCTGATAACTGTGAAACTGTAAGTTATCTTTGCTGTTTATTCTAAAAGTAATGATTTATTAACTTTTTGAGTTAAATTTTAAATTATATTATTTATTTCTCTTTTAGTTTGATGGGATAAAAGACATCATGAAAATGTGCTTTGGTGAGATTAGAGAGCTTTTCTTGTCTTTTCATATAAGTAACATTTTATAAATATATAAGACAATATATGCAAAACATTCATTATATATGAATTTATTTTATTGGTATATTCTAATTATAATATTTTTTATAGCAAACATGAAGCAGAAAATGGTAAGTGATATACATAAAATGCACTAAAAATAATTACATTTTTAGAATATAATTGAAATATCCTACAGAAAAGTTAACAAGTAATTGTAAGTGATTTCTCCTCTTATGAGGTAATTAGTTTTGCTTGCAGTCATAAGTCGAATCTTAATTTTTCATAAGAATATTGTTAAAAAATTGGATTCAGTTCCTGATAACCTATTTCAAGTAGGAAATGTGTTTATATAATCAGTTTAAAATATTAGAAGTGAGTTCCTGAATTGAAGAAAACAGTACAAAATTATAATATATGCTATCATGCATACTAGTTATCTAAAATAGGTAACAAGTAAGTAAATAACACACATAAAAACATAAAATAATTCAAAGTTGATCAAAATCAACTAAAATTAATAGAGGATGCAAAGTATTCTTTCTGAGTGGGAAGGGGCATTCATTTATAGCTTTGAATTGTAAAAAATTAAAAAGCTGGTAAGTAAAAAATGGAGTCTCACATTTTTTGAGATTTTTCTTTGGGATTCTGCTTAGTAAGTACAATATGCAAACATAAATATGATGTTTTAAAGGATTTCTAACATAAAAGTTATATAACCTACTACATTTATAATCATATGTGTAGGTCAAGTCATCTCCATTGCAAATCAATTTTTCATTATCTACTTACATTTATTTTGAATGAGCAATGAACAAACATAATTTCCTTATTTCTATGATAAATAAAATTTCAAAACAATAATTACAAATTATAATGATGCATAAATGACTACTCATAATACTTTTTCCTTAAATAAGTTATATTTGTAAATTTATTTTACAGTTGAATAAAACTAAATCATGCTGTTTGAAAGTTTCTGAAATCACTGAAGAAGAGGTAATATAAAATTTTATAAATGATGTTATTGTTATAAAAATTCAAGATGTTATTTTCTTCCTCTAAATTGTTAAATTAAAATTTTCATTCTAGGAAAAAATAAGTGAATTCTTAAAATGCATTAGACCTCCTATGGTAAGAATATCTTCATATCAAAATACTGTATATCAAACTTTTAAGTTATTAATTTATATTATTTTACAAAATAAAAGAAAAATTATGTATATTTTAAAATTCATAATCAAAAACTGTCTCTATAATTAAAATGATGAATTTTGTGAGAAGTTATATTAATAAGTTTAATATTTTTATTTAGAGGGATGGAAAAAGACAATATGAGATATCAATACATTATTTTATATTATTATTTATCATCTTATTGCCAATATATTTTTGTAAGAAAATACTTTCAAAAATATCATTTTGACTTTACATTTTATTAACATTATTCTCAATATATGAGTTTACTTTTGATTTAAAATTCTAGAGTTTCAATAGTATTGAAACTGAAGGATTCAATAGAAGGATAATTGCTACAAATATTTTATTAATTTAATAAATGTATCCAATGTTTCATTATTTAAAATTACAATTTTTACATTATAGCATTTAATCATTATAACATATACATATATGTATATTTCATATTTTAACAATAATTTTATTCAATAAATTTTAGCATCGTCGTCAAGGAGGCAACTGGGATAGACAGGTATATTCTATAAGAATTTTAACAATATAAATTTATCCACGTTTCATTGGTTTAAAATTACAATTTTTTTACATTTAAATAGTACTTAAGTACTATAATATATATATTTCATATTTTTACAATAATTTTATTTGATAAATTTTAGCATCATCATCATCAAGGAGGCAACTGGGGTTCACCTAGACAGGTATATTCTATAAGAATTTTAACAATATAATAAATTTATCAGAATAGCATTTATTTCTCTATTATTGATGAGGAACAAGGTACTGTTTTAGTCGATTACTCAGATAAATTCAATTTAAACATAGCTCTCCTGAAAAAATAATAAAGGTGAGGCCAAAACTGATTCTGAATCTTCAGGTATAAATCAAACTCTTTATAATAGTGTCACTTGGCCGACTAATATAGTATTTTAGTACATCCAAATATAGGACAATTTTAAACAATATTTTATAATCATAATAAAGAATTATTTACATAATTTTACAATAATGTTGCTTTCATAAATTTTTAGAGACCTGATCAGGAAAGAAACAGAAGACAATTTCATAGAGTAAATAATGAAATGTTTTTATTTTTTTGAAATAAAATAAAATGGCTACTAAATTATCACATATACTGAATATAAGAGGAGAAATTTTAAATGTTTCTAAAATCAAAAAGTAGGAATCGACTTACATACAAATAATATCACACATACACACACAAAATTTTATATATATAAGGAGAAAAATAAATTCATTCTAATAATTTACAGTAAAGCAATTTCTAAAGTGTGTTTATTTTTAGTTAACTATTTGACAATGTTTTTTAAATATTAAAGTAATACAAATGAGTTAATAATTATATATTTTATCAAAATAAATTAATTCATTATTGATTAAATAATTTTACCACTTTCATTTATTTTATTATGTGGAAAACTATACAATTCATAAAATCAAATTAAATTTTTTAACATTTTATTTCTTGATTCTAAAGGCTCAAAAGTATAAGTCGTCTTATATTCGAGTACATGTGGTATTTCTTCAGTAAAATAATTTTTTTTTTAATTTAGCATTATTATTATTATTATTATTATTATACTAAATCAATGATACTATGTGGTAGAATTTAAAAATTAGAGAATTTTAATTATTTTAAAACTAATATCCATTATATCATAGGAAGAACGGCAAGAAAAGTTCAAACTAATTAATGAATATGTGGTAAATATCAGTTCAAAGCTTTGAATTACTTAAATGCATACCATTTAAGAAATTTATAGTTTGATTTATATTCAATATATTAAAATGTTTTTTTTATTATTTTAATATATTTTTATCAATTTTTATGTATTTACTTTAAAATTTTCTAATATTTTAACTATTTAGAAAGAAGGAAATTGCGAAGCTGCAGCAAATGAAATGAATGAAGTAAGAATATTTCATGTTTTGATAATTATAAGTTATTGATTATATAGAATTTTTTAGATTTTTATATAAAACATTTTTCTTGCAGATGATGGAAAAATTTAAGACAGCAAGAAGAAAGACAGATAGAAAGTAATATAAAATATTAAATTAAATAAATAAAACTCCCACAAAACATTAATTTTCAGATATTTAACGTAAAAATTTAAATTTTTGGTATTAATATTTTTATAGTAAATCTGAATAAAAAGAAAATTTTTAACTGGCTTTAAAAATCAATCACACAACTCTATATGTTCTCAATTCAAAATTGCCATTATTGAGAAATATTTTAGGAAAAAAATTTCACTGCTGACCAATGAGTCTTTTATTCTTTGTAAAAATAATAACAATTCTTTATTCTCAGAAAATTGATTTATATGAATGAATAATATAAAGCATCAATATTCAGATAAAAGAAAGTTTATTATTTTGGGCACTGAATATAGTTCAGTGGTTTCTTGTAATATGACTTATATATAAAGGATGTTCTGTTGAAGCGGCGATAAAGTCAGAGTAGCGGTAGTAGGCATCAAGAGGAACCAAAATTGCCAACGGACATGTTATTGCAAATCACGTTTAGTCGGTGAAAATTGCGAAAATACTGATGCAGGATTTGACGTCGAGCGGGGACGACAAACAATACAGTAATAAGTATAAAAAACATTTATTTGACATGTTTACAACATAGTCCGTGGTGCAAAGTTGTAAACATGCTGTCAAATAAATGTTTTTTGTACTTTTTATTGTGCTGTTTATCGTCCCCGCTCGATGTCAGACCCCTGTTTCGCGATTTTCACCAAATAAACGTGATTATGTCCGTTGGCAATTTTGGTTCCTCTTGATGCCTACTATCGCTCATCTGAGATTGTCACTGCTTCAACAGAACACCATTTGTATATATTTATTGTGCATCACAAAAATTTGTTTTAGCAATTTTTAAAGTTTTGTACTTTTCCCTTATATTTTAATGATACTAAATCTTCAAATTTCGTAATACTAAAGCTAAAGTTTTTTGCGAAATATACAACAGAATAACAATTTAAACTTTTTTGTACATTGTTGTAGTTTGTTTTAGCTTAACTAAGAACGAAATAATAATAATTTTTTTTTTTTCCTGAACATAGCAATGGAGATGAAGGTGAAACTGAAACAGAATCTTAACAACATCATGATTTCAACAATATACGAAGAAAGAAACACGAAATGCTTATAAATCATGCAGTTTAATAAAAGAAAAATTGAATAGAAACTTTATTCCTTTATATAAATTCTAGATTTTGCTATATAAATAACAAAATTAATTTGTTTTAATGGTAGATTGTTATACTAACTATCCAGCAGAAAATAATTCTACTATTGTTACTGCTACTAATTATTTTGTACTGTTAAACATGAAAATAAATAAATAGCATATTAAAACAAGGTCTGACTATATTATAAATTTTTTACAACAAACCAGAGGCGGATTTAACGGCGGGCGCATCGGGGCCCCGACTTCTTAGGGCCCGCAAAACCCCAACTTTACACATTTTCCTAATGCAATTATAATTACAAGTTTTCAATAAACAGGAAAACCCAAAGAAATTTTTTTTACATAATGTATTCTATATAGCCTATCATGCCATCATTTAATAACAGAAGTGAACAGAGGCGGAAAAATCTATGAAAATGTTATAAGTTTCGAGTTTTTTTTTTTTTTTGTATTTATGTGCAGAAGAAAAGAAAAAAACATGCGTCAATAACTTACTAGAAATCAGTAAAAATGATATTGATTCAAATAGTTTTAAAGATGAGTTGGAACATTTTCAAAAACTTTTTAGATCAAGAAGACAAGCAATCAATTAATAATATGTACACAAATGCATTAGATATGAAAGAGCTACTTTTCCAAATGTGGAAATTATTTGAAAATTTTGTTAACCATGCCAATTTCAAACGTATCGGGGAACGCTCATTTTCTTGTATGAAAACAGTAAAAAATTACTTTAGAAATTCATTGTCAGAGGAAAGATTAAACAACATGGCTATTTTATTTATAGAGAGCGATTTACTTAGAAGTATTGATGGTTAAGAGATAATTGATAAGTTTGCAAAACTAAAAGCTAGAAGAAAAAATTTATTTAAATATTTTCATATTTTTAATTTCAAATAAAATTCTATACATTTATGTTATATTAAAACCTTGTTGGAATAAAATATAAATAGTACATAATACGTTTTATTGTATTTTTATTCCCTTGATTTTCTTTTTTTCAAGAGTCCCAATATTTTTTTCTGCGCCCGGAGCTTCGACCGATCTTAATCAACTTCTGCAACAAACAATTTTTGATCTAGAAATTATCAAAATACTGTTAGACAGATTTAGTAGTATTTAGATAATTTTATTATTCAACTAAATAACGTAAATAAAAGGATAATTAATTACATTTAAAAAAATGGATTAAATAATCCCTTCTGTGCCTATAGGAGAACCATCAAAAACACCATGAAAATTATATATTATATCATGTTTATTAATTACATGTTACAAAGAAACGTATTCAAAAGTAAGCAAAGCATTTTTATTTGGATGCGTGGGCATTGCATTGTTTTAACAAGTTTTTTTTTTATGTTAGGTTCCACATTTGTAGTAGCTAAAGGCAAAATTGATTCTAAATTTTCGATTCATTTTTTGTCAACAAATGACGCTATTTTTCATTCTGGAAGAATACTAAGCGGCGGGCGAAACAATCCTTCCGCAAGTTACCTACCCCTGCGGAGGGGTCAGTCTGTAGAAAGGCTTGTTTCGCCCCATAATTGAATGAAATGTGGCGTCATCTGTTAACCAAAAAAAAAAAAAAAACATGCGGCCTACTCTAAATTTTCATTAGTTAAATGGCATTGCTATCTTGTGTGCATGTACATTTTTTTTCTTTTTAAATTTCCTATTTCACACACACATAAATACAGTAAAAATAAACAAAGGTTTATTATTACAAATATGATGATTATTTTTTCCTTACTGTTTAAAAACATTATTATCGAGCCACTGTAAAAATAATTTCACATCAGAAAATATTATTTGATAATGCACTGTTCAAAACTACAGATAATGTTTCCTTGATTGTGTGACTTGTTAAAATAACACACTGTGAAGCAGGCCGCAACAAATCAACAGAGGGTCACGATCTGTGCATCGCTGTTCTACATTATTCAACACTAGAAAAAAATCACATAGATCTAATTTATTTTATTTTATTAAAAAAAATCACATAGATCTAATTTATTTTATTTTATTAAAAAAATCACATAGATCTAATTTATTTTATTTTATTAAAAAATCACATAGATCTAATTTATTTTATTTTATTAAAAAAATCACATAGATCTAATTTATTTTATTAATGTTATTTCAGAAACGATTTGAGACTTTTCAGGTCTTCCTGAAACTATACGGTAACCGCTAAAAATTATCCAAATATAAATATTTTATTATCGAACATATTAAATTGTATTTAAAATAAAAATTTAACAATATTTCGTGTATAATAATTAACATGTACCCAATTTATAATTGTTGTATATAAAAATATTTTAAAATTTTATATACACATAATTATCATTAACATTAAAGTAACTGCATATAGTATATAAATGTTAACATGAATGCAAAGTGTAAATTAATATCATTTATTTATTCACATATACTGTACTGTTAGCATTTATATATATATAGTTATTTTTATGATAAAATATACTATTATTTATATAGAATTTTTTCATTAAAAATACTTCATGTAGCTAGTTTAATTTTATATTTACATATGGATAACTTAAAGCGATAACACGGCGTCAGGAGGATCTAAAAAAAATTCAAAATATATCTGAAATACCGAAAATCTAACTTTAAATTCTGTCAGAAGATTTTTCATGATTTTTTGATTTATATATATTATAACAAATTTTAAAATATTCCTTCGCATAAAGAAAAATATGAAGAAAAGTTTTTCTTCATGTCGTACTCATTTCATCACCATTCATATCTTGATTTAAAATATGTAAATAATAAAAAACAAACACCACATACACAAATCTATCTTCTTTACATAAATATTTTATTTCTTTTTATAAATTTAAGAAAGATACAAATAACTTAGTTCTGTATGTAAAACTATTTCGAAATAAAAATAACGTAACATTCTGACGTGGAAAGTACATAGAAAAATCGATTAAGCAAGTATATTTGATCAGCAGCTTGACAGAAAAATTTTTACTTCCTTATGTTTTATATAAAGGTAGATTATATTTTTACTGAAATAATCTACGTTTTTATTAATTTATGAACGACTAAGTGATAAAACTTTCGATATTATGTTCATAATTATTAAGCAAAAATTATAACTTCATATTTTTATTTTAATCAAAACGGAAATGTACAAATTTATCACTAGAAATGAAAAAAAAGGTAAGATATTATCGAAATCATTATTTTTATTAGCGTGCGTTAATTTAAATTAATAAACACTTGATAATCATAATAAAAAGTTTAATTTTGATTAAAAAATAATTATTATTTTTTCAAGATAAAAATATGTGATTTTACTTAGAAAAATCAGCAGGTTCATTAAACAAAGCGCCTTTATTAAAAAAAATGCATTTCGTGTAAAGAAGAAACAGAATTCTATTGGTTAAAATTATTTTAGGCTATATTTTTGTCCAATGAGTTTGAAATTCCTAAATCCAATATTTGTTCATATCACAGACGTCATTTATTACCACATCCATTATAAATAAGAGACCAGTCCGAAGACATACTGCTTCGTCATCGGAGGAAAAAGCTCCTGTTATATCTTCCATATTAAACAAGTGAAGAAGAAGAAGGCATACTGCTTTATTGCATTTTAAAGCATAGTTAGAAATGGGTTCAACTAAACTGGCTCTCGCTTTATTGGTTTGCATGAACATTGCCTATGTTAATTGTCGTAAGCTTTGTTATAATTAATTTTTTATGATTTTTAAAATTTTATCAAAATTGAATAATTCTTATTTAATGTTGTAATTCTAGGTAGAAGAAGAAACTTCATGGTGAGTATTTTTTTTTTTTTTAATATTTTAGGTAAAATTTTAAAATTTAAACAAACTTCTCATCGATAGAATTGTTGTGAAATTGCCAGACCATATGGAGATATATATTTTAGACAAGTTAGTATATGCTTCATCAAAATTTATTTTCTTTTTTAATAACATATACTAATATTATATATTTAATATATTTTAGAAACTTATTGACTGCTGTGAAGAAAGATTTACTGACGTAAGAAGTTACAGTTTATAATATTGAAATTTCTGAAATACAGGGTGTTTCAAAAAGAATCATTCGATTTCAGAATGGTATAAATTTTTTATTTATTAAATCAGGAAATTGGAATTGCTTTTAAAATACACAGCTAAACATGAATTTTTATATAAAATGTTCATAAGTGCTCAATGGGGTCCCCCTTCAGATGTCGGCATACGGTAGGACAATTCGTCCCATACAGATGCGAGCATGTTTAGAGTTACTGCTGCCACTGCTGCTGTAATCCAAACACGCTCGAATTCATGCTGCGAAATCATCTAGAATTCTGTGGATGATTTCGGTTCATTCACAGAATTCCATCTTGTTAAAAAATCAAGTCATTGGAACCAAGCTGTAACTGTGTGAAAAGCCAGTTCTCTAGCATTTCCATGTACGACAGTCCTGCGACAATGTTAGTCAAACAGAAGTACGGGCCATGAAACTTTTTTAGAGAAACTGAGCACTTATGAACATTTTATGTAAAAATTCATGTTTAACTGTGTATTTTAAAAGCAATTCGAAGTCCCTAGTTTGATAAATAGAAAATTTATACCCTTTTGAAATCGGATGATTTTTTTGAAACACCCTGCATATTAACAAATAAT
>WUQG02450212.1:0-12973 GCA_011317285.2 Androctonus mauritanicus | reverse complement strand
TTCCACAGGCTGCCCACCCCTGCGGAGGGGTCAGCCGGATTGTGGAGGACGGGGATCGACGGGGCGGGCCCGGACCCATGATAAATATTTTCAAGGGGTGGGACCAGAGACTCGAACCCGGGTCCTCCAGAGTGGAAAGCAGAAGCGTTTCCACGCGGCCAATCCGGCCGACCTTCCCAACCATTATTAAATGAACATTATTAAAAACTGGTGACAAATCTATATATGCAGTGTATGTTGATCTAAATTGTTCAAAATTTCTAGAAATAATTTCTGTAAATTGAAGTAAATTCGTTACCATTTAGCTATTCTTTAACGCAAATGTTGATAATCAGAGATTTTATCCTTTATAACAAATTGAATGCATTTTAAATAAAACTTTTTTATAAATTCTAAATAAACAATTTTTAATTAAAATAGGTCTATATGAAGATCTGATGATAATGAATTTTTCTTTAATATTACGTAAATATTAAAGGTTTCTCTCTATCTTCAGATAGAACCTTTAGAACCCTTTATCTATAGTCTAGCTCAAGGTTATTTGCCAAATCTCTCAAACAAATAAGCAATGTATTCTATAATAGATATCAAGGTTCTCGAATAATATACAAAAGATAAAATCCGCCTTTTGAAAAATATTTCTTAGATAAAAAGGTAAAAATATAAAAAGAAACAGATATAAGATGGAAAGAAATGAATGCAACTTACTTACCATATATCGTTGAAACATTATTAATATTCAACAATTTCGAAATTAATTTTTTATTCTGAGAAAACCTTGAAAAAAACCTATTCAGGTTTTCTTCAAGGTTTCTCTGCTTTCTATTCACTCAATTTATTTGATAATACCTTTTGTCCACTATTTACTCAATTTATTTGATAATAGTTTACTCAATTTATTTGATAATACCTTTTGTCCGTTATTTTAATTAATGCAAGATGACGGCTCAAACTACAATTCTTAGCGCATTAATTGAACATTGATAATTTCGAATCCGAAGCAATGTGACATGAAAAAAATTTCATTTCAAGTCTCTTCTTACTTTATACATGTAGATAATATATATAGTAGAGTGATTATGTAATTAGATGTCATCATTATATTGTTAAATTAATATAAGTTTATAAACAAATTATTTTTCTAATGATTTTTTTTAATTGATAAAATAAAACGATTCATCATAAATAACGGGGCGTTATGGAAGCTGTGTTTCCATAAAAATTATAAACAAATACTAAAAATGACAAAAACAAACAGTTTATTTATTTTGATTCTAAAATAGCTACTTTGACATGAAACAAAGATATAAGAACTTGTTTTTATTATTTTTTATAAACTAACTCGATATGGCGATTTTTTTTCTCAAAGTCGTTAATTACTTTATCATAAAAATTGCTTGTCGTTGATTCCATCAAAGTATTCAAAAGCTCGAAAAACTCGTAAGTCGAAGATACCACTGTATATTTATTTTTTATATTTTAGAAAATACAAGGGAAGCTGCACGCCACTGATTAATTTACGTATTATATGTAGAATTTTGCCATAAGTCAACATGCAAGATCACCTATGAGTTTGATTAAATTAATGATTGATTTATGGCTTATTAATGAAGATAATAAAAAAAATACTTATATTATGTAGAGCAAAAGAATCATACTCTTCTTTAATTTGTGTACTTTTCTTATACGATTAGAGTCTCATATTTCATTTAGATCTATCTTTAGACTGGAAATTTGTTTTGGTTCTAATTCAGTACTCATCTTACTTTTTGGCCACTAAAATCCATCACATTTTTGTGACAAAAATATGATGGATTTTAGTGTGAAAATCAATTATTATATTTTTAAAATTACAAATTTTGCATGTGGAAATTCAATCCATCAATTTTGTAAAATGAAATCAGTGTGTATAATATCAGTGTTTAGCGTTAACTTTTGAAAGGATATAAAAGATAAATCACGTATATATTCTCCATCTAAATCAATAACACACTCTTCCAATGTTGTGAAAGCTTCAGTCATGTTTAGACAAGCTGAGACACGTTTGAACAAGTTAATATGAAAAACGACATTACTTTTGGGATGACCTGATATTTATTACATTCTGAATACTGAAAACAAACTCGAAATAGTTTTACGAATAAAGAAATAAATAAAACGGTAACATTTCAGTTGATTGACTTTGATCAATAAGTAAATATCGTTCAAAAACCAAAACTAGTTCATCTGGAAAAATATATATATTTTACAATGATCACAAATATTGCCGAAAGTTCAAAAATATTGATTCTTTCCTTAATGATAAGGAAAATATCTATTATATATCTGTTTTGGTAAATATATTTGATTCTTCAGTTAATGATTAAAGTAGAAATACAGCATTTTACGTGAGTGATAAGGATAAAACTCTCCATTCATTTAGAGTAAAAATTTCTTTAAAACTAAAACTTACGTAGATCGACATGATAAAAAGTGTGAAATATATCTAATTTTTATTAAAATTATTGACATTTTTATGTTTTTTAATAAGTATATAGGGCCTATATGTGTAGATGATATATCCATCAAGCAATTTTTAATCTGCTTATCAATTAATAAAGAATTCCGTATTATTTCTGCAAAATATTATTGTCAATTATTGCTAAATTAAATTGCGATATTTTGTAGAAATAATACGGCATTTTTCAAGATATAATCTATGTATATCGTCATAAAATACTACAATATATCATCAGATAACTCGCGATGATTTGCAAATTAACAGAATCACTGAAGTATATTCTGTTCTGAATAAATTATATTACTAGAAATAATAATTAATAAAAAGTACTAATGAAGTTATAATACGTAATAATTACTGCATATTTATTATAAATAAATTAGAGCAGCCTATATATATTTGAAAAATTATAACAATTAAATGTTCCACATTGAATTATTTTATTAAGTTGTAGTCTATTCTTCGCATATACTTAATCAAATTGACTAATATAATTTTAGCACCGAAAGTTGGGAAAACAACATGAAAAAAAGGAATTATAAAAGATTAATATCATTTAAAAAGTTTCGTTATTTGGTCTTTACAATGAAGAGAATTTTCTCACGTAATTTATTTTGTATTCATTGTTCTGTTTTATAAATAAATCCCCTTCCTGCTTGAGCACCCCATTGCTTCTTTTGTTGTCTGTTATCGCACTTTCTTCACCACACTTCTCTCGAAAACAATTTTAATAAGTTAGGAAACTAGTTCATCAACCGTAATCATTTATTTTTTCTTTAAATTATTCTACCTTTCATCATAGATTGTCGAATTAATGCCGAATTTTATTAGGATCTAAAGCGACAAGTAGAATTTCGAACGTAAATTATAACGTCCTTAATCGTGCAGCGTAAAAAAATGTCAGATATTCGCAGATAAAATGGAGCGAAATTAATCCTTTTTAAAAGAAAACCGTGAGAAAATTCGGCAATTTAGCACCCTTATAACTTTAAAAGTAACACCCAAGTTTGAATATACTGAAAACAAACAAAATACGCCCATCTACAGAAAAGGATTTTTCTTAGTGTACTTTCCTGGTATAGTTTTTTTTTTTCTTCTGTGTATGTTTGCGAATTCATTCTCGAGTGAAAACAGTAATTCTAAAATTAACTATTGATGGAATTTTCAGATTAAAAAAAAGTAAATAGGTATAGTAGAAGAATAATTGTCTAATCACGTGATTTCCCCTGCTAGCCTATACAAAGTATCACGTTCACGCCCGAGGCAAACAGTTATAATTAACCGTGTACAATAATATATATTTTAGTAGATAAACGTAATATAACTAATTATGTTAACGAATCATAATTTTCTGATATTAATCGCATTATATACAATATATATATAAGTACCGTTCTCATTGGATTTTCAGTACTGTACATCATTTCCTTTTTTTGTTCTTATATATGTTTTAGTAATTTAGATGCACATTTTCGAGATTTATTCTAACAAACTTAGTTAAAAAAATCTTTAAAAAATAAATTTGAAGTATTCTCAAAAATAAAATTCAAACTAAATTCAAATAGTTATTGAAATTTTTATATATTTTATCATAAAAGATTTGGATATATACGAAAAGAAAAATGAAATTCTCACTAGTAAGGACGGTGATGAAACTAAATTTGAATCCAGTTAAAAATCTTAAATGTTTCTTTAATTATAATTTATTTAAAGAAACAAATTTCGTAGTAGATCAACTCTCTAAAAAATAAAATAGGATTGACTGAAAATCCATTTATCAAGCGATAATCCTCAAAAAAACAAGAGGAAAAAATGACGAATTTTATCGTTTGTTGAAATTTTAAATAAAATTATCGAGTTAGAAAATTTATATAGTTAGTGGTACATAAAATTCACAATAATTTTTAACTTCATATTAAGGAAAGAAAATGAAAAAAAAATTTTTTTGGCTTGAAAAATGGAAGATTGAAAGAGTAGCATCCCTGTTCTTTCTCTTCCAGAAAGAAAAACAAGGAATGCTATTTCCTTCTTCTGATTCCCTTTTCTTCTTTCTAGTTTCTTTCTGAAATAAGAAAAGGGAATCAGAATGAAGAAAAATAAAAACTCATTGAAAGAACGGCATTCATTTTCTTCCGTTCTTTCAATGATTTTTCGTGTTTCTATCCTCATTAACAAGGAAAATTTATTAACTCGCAATTAATTCTGTTATAAAGAAATAAAACATGCAGATATGGAATTTTTTTTGTTCGATCTGCTATATTAAAAAATATATATATAATTATTTAATTTTCAAAATTCATAAGGTGAAAATTATGTATCATTCTATTAAAAAATCCAATTCTTTTATACTATTCGAACATGAAATTTTCATTGCTCCTTTACAGATGAGAGAGATTTTTATTTGTATTTTTAAATAAAAGTCTTCATGTTTATAATTCAGATTACTTATTTATGCATATTCAGATTAAAAAGCAGGTCTCCTTTATAATGAAATATGTTCTTGAAGACTTTTATCATACTATGATCTAAACTAAATTTATAATCCAAGAGTTTATTGATTGTACTTAAAAAAATCTTGTTTGTACTTTTTAAAATACATCATTAGCATTTTTAAGGACAACATCTAGAATGGATGGAATTTATAATTAATACTTCTATATAAACATAAATTATAAGTAAAATAAGAAAGCCGCAAGAGTTTAAATTTTTCCCCTTTCCTAATGCTTTTTTTAAAACGATTCCATTGATAAAAAATCATCTTTTCTCTATAAGAAATTAATTTTTAAAATTTGATTTTCCTCTAATAAAAATAAAAATAGATTCTTATTGATCTATTATTTTAATAGGCCTAATATATTATCGGATTTATTAAAATAAATATATATCGAAGCATAAATTACATTATTAAACATCGGGTTCAAAATAGGTGAATAACCTGAGAAAATGCAAAAACCACAAACAGATTGATCAAAACAAAAAAGTGTTTAGTCGTAACATCTGCTGTATAATGCACAATCGGAACGAAAAATGCCTTTAGGCTGAGATAAAATTATCTTTTAACGTATTAGAATATGGCATAACTGTGTCACATAAAGACAAAGGTAAAGAACAGATTAGCTGTTTACTTTGCACATCAGCGTGATGACTTCTCTATGTTTATATACAGTATATATAGGGCCTATATATAAATTATACGATTAATTTTTTGTGGATACGTTTAAATATATTCAATTGGTTCTGATGTAAAAATTACACTTCCGACGAACAATATAATTTTTTTAATAACTATTATCTCTCAATTAATGCTAAAAAAGTTATAGGCTATCAGTTTAATTGCTAAATATATAACTATGGATGGTACCGATCTGATAGCAGACAGACGGAAAAAGTAATTACTGTTTATAGAATTATTGTTATTAAATACAGTGCATTTAAAATACTTTCGAATGATTATATCATCATTCGCGAACGATAAACTGTTTCAGAGATATCGGCATTTTAATATTTTCGAACGACCGCCATTTTTGTTTCAAAAGTCCGCCATCTTGTAACATGACAACTTAGCAAAATTACCATATTATATTTGGATAATAATGAATGTTTACATAAAATTTTAATATACTATGATGTTGGTCTCTTTCTATATATATTACTATTTTTGTATTTTCTGTTATTTAAATGTAATCTAGACTTTCAGCTATTGTAATTTATCACGATAAACTATAGCAGTAAGCTATATAATAATTTAGATAGTAGAAAAAAGTAAAGAAAAAATTTTTAAATAGTTTATGCTTAAATATTTCTATAATTTGAACATTTAAAATGATTAATAATTTGAATGTAAAGTATCATAAGCACTCATAGAATTACAAAGATTAAATAAAACTGTCACTATTTTAATTATTAAATAGCATTGTTTTTTCCACTTCGTTTTGATAGGAAAATAATTATCAGTTTACTAAACTTTCTTTTTTTACTATTTTTGTGTTATTTGATATTGTTTATTAAGATTTGTCTACATTTCCTTTTGTTGTTCGGTTTTCAGAGCGGAACTTCTAAAGTAGGAAATTTGGAAAAATTTTTTTTTTATAGATAAATTTATATCTAACAATTTAAGATACTATCCAGATATTTTACTCGAATTTATAAAGTATACTAAATTAATTTTTAGCTGTAAACAGTCAGTTTAGACATCTAAGTTTAGAGATTATTTACAGAGAGTCACGTTTAGAGTTTGTGTTAATAAAAATTGATGAAGATTAATAAACTTTTCGTGTGTTTTACGCGCAAATCCGGCATGTTAGATACTCTCTACAAAAGTTATATTTTGCAGCAAACAAAGTTTATTCAGTTATTAAATAATAAAATAATTTTATTTACATTTTGAGAAAGAAACATCATTTCTATATAAAAGCACAATAGTACAGAAAAGGAAAATTTTCATTGAAAACAAAAAAAATGTAGTGAAATTACTCCAAACAAAGGAAAATTTTCTTAGAAAACATTAGGTAGAAGAGGTTAATGCTCAATGATCTAAATTCCACAAAAATATTGAATTGGAATAAAGGGAAAAAATAAAAAAAAATCGAGATGAATCGCTAGATAAAATCTTCCGAATATTGTGGAACGAAAATTATTAAGTTTTCAATTGTTAAAAATAGAAAAAAACTTTTTTCCGCATTATTTGATTTGTATAAATTTTTAAAGAGGGAAAACTGATTTTATTAACAAGGAAATGATTTCCTTTTTTTCTTCGTTTAAATCATTTTCCATTGATTAAAATATAAATTTCTTTCTATGTCGATAAAAATTTGTTAATGGCATTAAACAAAAATGAGTACGAAGCACGAATACAACTTTCACACGGAAGTTATCAATATTTTTTTTTTTTTTATGAATAGATATCAATAAATAAACAATATAACTAAACAAGAATTTAAGATTTTTTAGCGTTTATAACAATTTACAATTATCCACTAATTTCGATTAAAATATTGCAAATAAATTATTTATCTATATGCATTTCGACCAAGTTTATTAAAATATAATCCATAAATCACAACGCTGATTTATTGTACAATAAAAATATATACTATATACTGTAGGATTTGAAGGCCATTCAGAAATGTGAAGCTCTACTCTCAATAAAATTTTTGTTAAATATATAACTATGGATGATACAGATTTGATAGCAGATAGACGAAAAATATTGTCCATTAAAAATGCATTCAAATGATTATATCATCACTCACGAGCGATAAATGGTTTCAGAGTTATCGGCATTTTAATATTTTCGAAGGACCGCCATTTTTGTTTCAAAAGTCCGCCATCTTGTAACATGACAACATAGTGGGAAAAGTTTTATGAGTGATTCTGGGTCCTAGGCAGGATAAAATAGCACTACTGATTCCCTCCTTTTGGAGATGTATTAGAATATAAAAGTATTAGAATGGATCATGTTGGCTAATCATGCAATCCAATGCGTGATCAGGGAACTCAATTTTGCTTTCTACCATTAAATATACTATTATTATTATTATGATTATAGCATATAAGATGATTTGATCTTTGTTTCTTTTAATAAGAATAATGTTGAGATGTGTGTATACAAGCAAACAGTCCATAAGTGTGCACATAAAAAATCCTATTCTTCTAATAATCTATCTCGATATTCTTGGTGATATCTATATGAATAGTTATATACGACTTTATATACAATGTGTGTGTGTATATATATATGAGCAGTTTCAGATAAAGCAGCGTAATATATATATATATATATTATGGTCTTTATCTATGATCCTACTTCTTATATTATTATGGTGCTATTTTAGAACAATAGTGTCATTAACTTTAATTTGAGATAAAAGTCGTAGGGCATTATAAATCATTTTTAAATGTTAGAAATTTAAAGATGAGATATGTCGCCAGTTAAGAGAATAAAAAACTGATTTCTCATAAACGTGAGTCCGAAAATAGAAATCAAAAGTGCTAGATCAGCGTGAGATTCGAGTCAATGGAATCTAGCGAGACGATAGATATTCATCGCTAGCCTAAATTCATAATATACTAGATTGGTTTTCTCTCGAGGTGTTCTGTAGAATAACGAAAAACTTCTCTAGATTCTTCTTCTGATTGTATGAATTATTATATAAATATTTGATTGCATGCCTCTGATTCTCTGAATTTTGCTGATGTGTAGCGATATTTAAACACGACTTCAAAATTTTTATATGAATCACATCAAACAGCTCAAACTACGAATCCAAACTGAAGCAACGGAAGCTCAAATTTAGATCGAATTTAAAAATCCGAATATCTAAAATTCGAATCGTTGATTTTTATTCGCATATATAAAATTAATTCTTATATATATATATATTTGACTTTCCAGTTTACTAATACCCGTCGTAAGTCGAATCAGTATTTCCCGTAGGCGAAATGTTATAAACGAGATTCCGTTCCTCAAAACTCGTTTCATATATTAAAATTCGAAATTAAATTTAGAGACGAAGGAAAACTAAATAAAACTCTAAAATATATTTTTATTACATAAAAACAAATAATTAATGTGAAGATAATCGCATAAAATATATTTTTAACGTCAAAATTCTATTTACGGTTTTCTACTGTGTGCATCATTTTTCCTTTTAACACACATAACGAATAACAAAAATGATTCATAAATACATAAAAATAACTGTAGAATAAAGAGCCATATGGAGTGCACATAGTTCAAACAACAACTGCAGTCTAGTCTAATGTGGCACATTTTCTATTTTAGAATGGATGATGCGTGAAGTCTGCGTGCATGTCGTCGTTAATGCGAAGGTCATAGGTCGAATCGTAATAAATCACGGGTCAATTGTAATATTTTTATCGTTATAATACAAATACAAATTAATATAAAGCTTGATCTCGATTTAAAATTAGAAATTATAAAATTTGGAACTCTTATGTTATAAATCTATAGAAAGGAGATTTTATAACAAAATATATCAATTTTTTTAAGTATTAATAAATTTTTTAATTCAGTATTTACGAAATTATAGTCTGCGTATCTCTAGAAATAAGTTAATGTCCATCAAATGAAGATTCACTCATAGATAACGTTCCATGTTCACCAGTATTTATTCAAGAGTGGATCATCAACAAAAGTCTTCATGTAATAATCTATGAATGCTATCCATGAATTAATACATGATAGTCCGTGACGATGTCATTAACAAAATACTATATATGCGTGGTAACTCATGGATAATCTTTTGTCCATGAGTTATTAAGCTTTCAGAAATCACTCATCTAATTAATAAAACCTTAATTTCGTCATTTTTTTACCCTATGATTTTGTGCCACACTCACATGGATCGTCATGTAGTAATTCATGGATGTTATTCATGAATTATTAAATGATCCATGACGATGTCATAAACAAAATGTTATCCACTCGTAGTAACTCACGGATAATTTTTTGTCCATGAGTTACTAAACTTTCAGAAATCACTCATCTAACTAAAAGAGCCTTAATTTTGGCATTTTTTCACTCTATGATTTTGTGCAATAACTTTAATTAGTTGATATTTTAACTTCTTCTTATAAAATGTCTGAAATGAATTTTGATCGATCATCTCGAAAAACTGCTTCCAAGCGATTATTTTCATCAATATTCTCACATTAATTTTGGAATTTAATTTTTATGTAGCACATTATTAGCCTACGTGCAAATGCTATTTTAGGAAATTTTAATTAATAAATTAATTTTAAATTAAAAAACATGCTTTACTAGTTTAATAAGTTTATCGGTTTTACATCGATATAAATTCTAATTTCATTTAATAATATAAAAATTATTAATATAAGAATTATGTCTCACATTAATGTTTGATCGTTATCTAATTACTTTTTTTTATATCTTCCTTATCATAATTGGTATAATTATGAATATAATCAATAATTTTATTATTTTAACACCCGATAAATTTATTATTTTTTTTATTTTTATTTTATAAACTTCTAATTTTAAAGATTTGTGCTTGATTAGTTTGCTTGATCTCAATACATTTTAAATTTTTAATATAAAAATATAAAACTGAGTCATCTGAAAAACGCAAATGTATAAAATTCAGTCCGAGATGAGAATTATGAGGAAAAATTCTTAATATAGGTAACGAGAACAAATTATTTTATTTAAAAGGTCAAGTTGTTTATCGTGATTTACGAAAAATCTGGAAACGATAAGAATACGAAAAGTAATTATTCAGAGGAAAAAACATTATAAAATATCAATTTAAAGGTGAAAGGCTGGAAATGTATTAACTTATTTTTAAGAAACTGGATTATCAGAAATGAGAATATTTCAGAGTTTGAAGCAAAAAGCCAAAACGAAATCTAGGAGAAACAGTAGCTGTTTGTAAACTTCCTAGATATGAACTAATTTATGTATTAAGTTCCACGTATAATTTTTTTATACGAAATTTAATGTCTTAACATCTGACATAACGAACGACTTTACTTCTATAAGGCGGTGCGAGGTTTTTCATACTTAGATGAACATAAAATCCAATTCTGAACAGAAATCTTTGAAGGAAAAAAAAAAATTCAATAATAGTTTAACATAGATATGTCGGATTCTTAATAACAAGAGAAGGAAAAAATTATACACATGCATAAATTACTTTTTTAAGAGCCCAAGAATGATGAGGTAATATGTGGCCAAATAAAATTGACAGCTAAAAAAAAAAATTTTACTTCTTAGAATGTACTCGATGAATTTTACATAATAATTCAGAAAAAAAATTCATTTTATTTCCCTGTTTGATGTAATTTCCCACTTATAAGAAGCATTAAGTGTATTAAGGTGTGGTTGCTGTTTTTCATCAATAAAAGTGATAGTTTACGACCTGAATACTTTGAAGGAATAAATCTCAGATTAAAATCTAATAACATCGAAAACAAGATTTCTAATGAAGTGATTGTCCCACACCCTGCAGCATGTCCATGAAGAACTTATTAAAAAAAATAAATAACGCTAAAAAAAACACAAATTTGAATCTGGAAGCCTTAAGTATTTTTTTTTTTAAGAGACTGACGTAATACCAAATCAGATTAAAATTTCGAATAAACAAAAATTGGGACGTGGCCATGCACTAGTAGTTGTTCTCCCTGAAAACATACATTTTATGTGATTGTTTATAATTTTGGAATGAGATCCATCGTCCACGGATGGCAAAATTGGATATCACAATAAATGGACACCGACTGTTTTTATCGTTTCGGATGGTTAATTCACTTTTTCTTTTTTTTCTTTTTTTTAAGTATTTTCTGAACGGATTCCTTTTTATCATTTGCGATGTCCATAAATAGACTACATATTTTAAGGTTGAGAAAGTGAGCGTAAGAAGTGAAGCAGAGAAAATTCGTCTCGGTCACACCCTAAACTATTATAAAACTGTTTATAACCAATAAAAACTGTATTATCTATAAAATTTGATTTTTAAAATGTTAATTCTCATCTTTTATTAGTTTTTTAACCTTCCTCGTCAAACTCTAAATGTTTAATCGTAATTTAACTTGAAGAATTTTCGAAATTTTTAAGTTTGGAAGCTAATACATAGGAAAATGTAGATCTTCGGCGTGTTTCGATTTAATTACTACCTACGTAACCGCAATTCTATTAACTTTATCACAAGGAAGAGAAACTATATTGAAAAAAAAATCAGTTTTAAGTAGGATACATTGTAGTCATACAATGACGCAATTAATTGTTTAACAGATCGCCTACAAGGAGAATGAAGAACAATGAATCCGGGACATTCACCATCGGTAATAAACGGAAGTTAATAGTAAATCACCTGTTAGAGTTTAAATTATTTTACATATTAATTTTTCTTTTTTCTTGGCGAAAATCACGAATTTAATAAATAGAAAGTTACTTCTTTTGATGCTCTATTTCTTTGGATACTTTCTCAAATTATTAATTTTTCTACAAAATAATTAAACTAGTTGATTGTTGATGCTCTCAATTAAAAATGTTATACGAAGTGGAACATGGGAATTTTTTAAAACGCTTCTATAGAATTTAAATGCGTTTATAGCTCAGGGCACCCGAAACAAATTTTACGAACGAATAATTGTAATTTTTACTGAATTTTTAAATAATAAGCAAGGAAAATTAGAGTTGAAACTGTTGAAATAAGATTCTGTGGTACCAACTTGTACAACCGATTTTCCAGTAATGGATGATCCGGCATATCGTTTAATCGGAACAAGTAATAAATTCATAAATCATTTATTTGTATACTGTGACTATTTTATTAATTCTATAATTTATCTTCAATATTTAATTTGATTTTACAGTAATTTCTGATGCTTTAAAGATACCGCGAGATGTATAGCTAGATACACTTGCCATGCATTTCATGATCATTGATTAATCCGAAAAAACAAATAAAATTCATGAACCAAAGGATACCG
>WUQG02450201.1:0-12973 GCA_011317285.2 Androctonus mauritanicus | reverse complement strand
TAATAATAATGAAAAATAAATATATTTTTCACCCAAATATGAATCCTAGGTAAGATTCTTGATTGATTGTCAAGTTTCCGCATCATGTTGTATTGGGCAGCATGGTGTCATCTATCTGATTACAGTATATACTTAGGTTGGAGTCAGCAGTGCGACATGCTTGATCGCTTTGGAGTAAGATAAAATTTTACCTGGTATTATATTAAATGAATTATTCTTTCCTGATCTTCAAGAGACGTTCAATAAGTCATGGTTTTGCTTATTACTTCAATTTCTTCAGCCAAAAAAAATCAACTTTTTTTTGACTCGTATAAACTGACCCGCCTATTTCAGAAATTTTTTTGGGGGGGAAAACCTCGGCATATACACAAGTATATACAGTAGTTTTCCACTCCTTTTAACTGCAGTAAAATTTCTGTTGCATGTTTTGGTTCTATTGTTTCAACTTTGTTAAATATTTTTGTTGAAATTTGAAAATGACAGAAATGTTTAATATTTTTTTGATATTTTATGCCAAACAAACACTTAAATAAAATTGCATTATTTGAAAACATGATTGGAGGTGATGTGACATTATACTGTGTTCCCCATCCAGCTTTTTCATCACCTTGTAATGTTTTAAGCTGAGTCTGGCAGTTTGTTTAAGTTCCATATTTATTCTAATAATGAACTAGATTTGTAAAGAAATTTCAAAATGAAGAGCAGAACTGTAGCAGAGTTAAAAGAACAAACTTCAAATTTATTAAAAATAAAAATGTTTCTGGCTATTGTTAAGCTCTCATCAATTATACATTTATAGATAGAATAAAAGAATGTTGAATGTGTAAATCAAAGTTCAAACATATATGTGCGATTACATAATTAAAAATTTACAGAAAACATGCAGAATATATAAAATATACAAATATAATAAAGAAATTAATTACATATTGCAAAAGGCCAAAAAAACAATCAGAATTAAGTTATTTCAACATTAACAAGATAGACACTGTTCATTAATATAAACAGTATTAAGTCATGTTTTTAGTTTATTCCTTTGCTCTTTGAACCATTTTCAAGCTGTGCTTAAACTGAAAGGGTCAAGTTTATTGACGACATCAAAAGATTTTAATATTTCTTTATAAATTATAATATTCTTGCCAATTCTGCCTTTTTTAGAATTTACAGTTCTTAGTAGTTTGGTGTGTTCTCAGTCAATTTCAATGTTGTATGCAAGAGGTCTTTGGGACAATGCTGTATTATGTCTGAAGAGTGGAATGTCTTCTTTATGTTCTCTTAAGCCTGTTTGTAAATTTCTGAAAGTATATACTGTACTTTTCTTCAGAGCAAAGATCTTTATTTTTAATTGGTACACTATATATCCTGGTTTTCTATCTTCTTCAAGAAAAGCTTTATCATTTCATATGATATTGAAAAGTGTATTCCCCCTATTAAAAGCTGATTTCTTGGAAGTTTTCCTTCTAATACTTTTTCATTTTAACAAATGTACATAAGGCACTCCTATATTGTTTTATTTCCCTTCTATATTAACAATATATTTTGTAATTTCTTTTTCAAATTTCTTTTTAGAATGTTATTTCTCAAGTTCAAAATAGTATTTCTACTATACCTATCTGCTGCTACTTGATATAGTGTTCTTTTAACCCTGCTACAGTGCTGTTCATCATTTTAAATTTATTAGTATAGCAATGAAGTTCTATAGTAAGCTTGATTCAGTGTAAATTTTTAAAGTTTTAAAAATTACAAAAAATTAATTATTTATTTCAATGAATACCACATTGATCTAACAGTTAAAATTTGAGTGTCAGTTTATACATGCTTTTAAATTTTTATCAGTTTTTAAATTCTAAATAGGGGCTTGATTTATATATGGATCATATTATATTCAAAGTATATATAGTATATTTTTTAATATTTTGTTGTTAATTTTATGAATTTTAAATAGTTTATCACTCATTTTTTCATAATCTGTTGTTCCTTTGCATTCCTGAATAGTATTTATTTACATGCTTTAAAATTTGTTGAACAAATATCACAAATATCTATCTGTAAAACATTCTTCTCTATTTGAAAATATCCTCAAAAATAAGAAAAATTCTAAAAGAACTATGGAAATTTCCTAATAATAAATTGAAATTAAATTATTTAAATATAAGAGATATTAAATGATTACTTTTTAGCAACTATCACATGTTGGGGAAAATTTCTTAAAATGAAAATTCAATATAAAATTAAATATGAAAAAATTAATACAATTTTCATTACATTAAAGACATTTTTAAGTAACTATATAAATCACTAATTAAAGGTTATGTTAAATTAGACCTGAACCATAACAATAAAATAAAATGAATAATTTATAGCAAAGATATAAAAACATTTTGCAAACAATAAATTCACAAACTAGCACAAGACTGCAGAGAGATCAAAGATATATTTCACAAACATTCAACAAAACAGGCATAATAACAAAATGCAATGAAACTGCCTAAAACTATCTGATTACATAGAAGAAACTAAATCAATACACCCACTACAAATAATATGAAGAATTATCATATTACAATACTTTATCAAATCAATATCCATAAAAAAAATTTAATTGTATACTTAAATGAAAAACTCTTAATTTGCAAATATAATTATATTAGGAAAATAAAAGAGCATCTAGTTATCATTAAAAATCAAAATAACTTAATGAATTTAAACACAGACAAATATATAGGGTGTTCACTTTGATTATACACCATAAGAAAATTAATGCAGTTTAGATTATAGCAATTTTACTGCTCCATAGATGTATTAATTTAAATAAAAATGATTGTATGCAAAAGTCTGTGATGTAGCAAAATGGATGAAGACATTATTGTCTGTTTGTTGAAGAGATCCTGAGAAAAGCACTATTAAAATATGAATCAGCCAAGTGGCCTTGTTCTATACTTTCATCTGAAAAATAGTATTTTATCCTGGATTCTAGATTTTTCAGGCGTGATCCAGATTCGATTGTTGAAACTTGTCCTTTGATATATTGTTATATCTCATAAATGGTGCTCTTGATCCATAGCAGATTCAAAAATAATAATTATAATATCCTGTACAAGATTCAGATTGTAATTGAATTAAATAACAACTGCTTCAAAAGTTTATTATAATTTTGTCCAATAATCTAGCAAAAAAATGTCCTTCAACAACTGATATCTGTTTTTGAACATTTGTTATAGTGATTATGTTGAATAATTTATTTTTGATTTAAAAAGTGAAAGATTACTTGATTAGTTCATTTAAATAGGTGTATTGAGTACATAAGTTTCTTTGATAATTATTGTTATGGTCTGCTTATTTACTGGAGTAAACAAATAAATAAATAGTTTTCCTTTAAATTTAATAAATTTGCAAAAATAAAGCTATTTATAGAGTTTTGAAGCAAATTATCTACATAGAAGTACATCAGAAACAGTTCAAAATGTGTTTTTTTTTTCAATATTGTATACTATCATTCATCTTTTCATATTTTTTAATTGGATTCGTTAATTCAAATGTTCCATCAGATCTCATATGGGATACTATGGCAACCATTTCCAAATTTACTACGAGATTAATGGCACTCTTTATGGGATCTGCCAATATTAAAATATGAATTTCAATAGGTTGAGCTCAATTTCTCCTGAAAAATCTGGAATCCAGAATAAAACATGATTTTTCAGATGAACAATAATATACAGACACTTAGCTGACTTTTATTTTAATGCTGTTTTTCTTAACATCTGTTGATGAACAGATATAGAAATGGTTTCATCCATTATGTCATATCATAAACTTTCACACAGTTATTTTTATTTAAATTAGTGTATCTAGGGGATAGGAAATTTGCATAATCTAAAATTATATTAATTATCCTGTGATGTGTAATCAAAGTGAATACCCTGTATACACTATATTTGAAATAGAATAGTTTTCTTCATACACAAATGCATTAAATGCTTTTCAAAACAAGCAATTCTAAGAACTTATGATCTTAACTAACCTGATGCCAATTTAATTCCAGTGCTGACTTTGGACATTGCATTCATTTCTTCTTTATTTTAAAATGAATCAACATTTAAATACATCAACAATAATCAGAACTTTCATAAATTACAACTTATTCTTTAATAATATGCATTTATTCATTTAACAATTTTTTTGTTATTATTTTTCTTTTTTTATAGTATTTTTACAATCAGAATTATCCACTTAAAACTGAAGAAAGATTTTCCCAAAGGTATTTTTTTATATGGATATGTTTTTTTATGAATAAAATAATTTTTTAAGAAATTGATCTTGTCATAGTTTTCTCCTTTCAATCTTTATTATCCATTTCAATTATACTAGACACATTAGAATTTCCATTCAGTCTACAGTTATTGCTGTGCCTATTATTCTTCTCTGAATTTTTTTAATCTTCAGAGATATTTCAAAAACATAATAAAATACAATCAATTGCTTAAATAGTAGGAAACAATAGATTGTCATACTAAAGTCATTTCAATAGTTAATTATGAAAATGATTTAAAATTTTAATTTCATAAATACAATATAACAGAATTTTCTCTACATTCTGTAAATTAGTGAATACAGTATTGCCAATATTTTTTCAAAAATAAATAAACCTCTGTGATTAATAAAAATTCATTTTAAAATATTTTGTCTATAAATAAAACAATAGTTAATGAATAATTATTATGTTTGCTCTTGTAATTAAGTACCAGTATATAAAAAAACTGTAAATAACAATTTTGTTATAATTTTATTTATTTTATTAAGTTCTATTGAAATAATAAATTTATTTATTATTTCAATAGTGTAGCTGAAGATGATTTATTAAAATCGAAAGTGCTTCTTCACTTATTGTGTAGTTTAGTGTGATTTTTCTCTGTATAAATCAGTCCTGCCTTGGTGCTATTAATGACATTATATCTTTTTTGTTTTTTCTCCTTATGTTTTGCATTAATTCTCTATATTTAGAAATAGTTAAAATTTATAATTATAGTATATCAGTGATATTTCTAATTCCTTTTCTTTTTTCATTTCAAATACAGATATTTAAAAGATTAGGTTTGGTTCATAATAGCTTCATTGCTTTTCTATCCTATTTGAACTTTGCCTGTATGAATGAATGTGTGATTGTATAATATAAAACATTACAAAAATATTTTCTTCTCATAATAAAACAAGTAAAATAAAATAATTCAAATAATATAAACACGTGAAAATTATAAACTTCACACCAGTATAGTATTAAATTATTTAAGAATGCCAAAATTTGAAATGTCAAATTTTTAATATAACAAAAAAAATTTAGAAAATAATCAAAAAATAGCATTATGAAGATAATAACTTCACTTTATTTTGTAAATTATAAAAAGTTCTTGGCTTATAGCTTTACATGTAATTCAGTTCTTTTAACAATTTTGTTTTCTTCAAAGGAAATAAATCATCATTTATTCAATCAAACTGTTTTGAAAAGAAAAAATTATATTGGAATGGAAGTTTTAATAAATAACTCTCGTCTTTAGGAACAAATTATATAACCATATATCTTTGAAAATGCATTATATAAAATCATCTTGAAAATCAATCTAGCATCATCATTTATTTCTAATAACTGCCATCTTGGATTGAATAGAAGATGTTAAAATGTTATTTCATATCCTAATGTTTTAATTTATTCAAGAATATTAATAATAATCATAATGTTAACTATTTTTTATCAATAAAATATTACTGATGAAAGACAGTAGAATCAGCTGTTATTAGCTGTTATATTATTGATCATTATTTTAGTGACATCATCATTTACTGACAGAATTGTTAAATGTTAAATATTGATAGAACTGGAGGTAAATACTGTAGAAAACTAAATATTAACAACCGAAATCTTTGATAGTTATTTTAAACAATCATTCTATGAACAGTGGGATTCTTCTGTCTAATAAAATAGTTACACACAGTATTTAAATTTCTATTTTTTTTCAAAACATTCAAAATTTAATAATTCTTATCATAATCAATTTAGAATATAAATAATATATGTGTATTTACTATCTAGTAATATGTTAAAATAATAACCAAGTAAATTATACTTTTGATATCATGTAGTTCTTAATTCCACATTTTAGTTCCCTGCTATATTAATATCTTGTATAAAAATTTTTAATAAATATAATCTTTAAACAAAAATAAAATATAAAATTGTATTTCAGCTTAGGGCAAATCAAATTACAATGAATAAGTAAAATATTAGAAAATTCTTTTCCAAATTTGATATTGGATAATTCTTTTGCAAATTATATTCTGCAAATTAAAGCACTGATATGGTTTCAGATATAATATATATTCCTCTGGTAGCTTGTTAGAAATGTACTATATTTACTTGATTGTAAGTGTATCACTAATTTTTAGATATACTAATATAGAAAAATTAAGGTTTAACATTGAAAATATTTAATAAATTATTCATATTTAATTACACTTACTAAGCTAAAAGATAGAAAAATGAAATCAAAATAGGCAAAGATAATTTCACCTCAGTTATCTAACTAGTTGATACCATTTGCCAGAAGAGCAAAGTCAATGTTTCACATAACTGAAAAATAATCACTGAACAAAAGTATTTGCTAATTGAGCATAATTATCAGAAATCTATGATTGTGGTAAACTTAGCTGCAGTTTGTCAATGCATTTTTAAGTTTTGGTAAATAATATTATATAATAAAGTGCAAAAAAAGCTAAATAAAAAAATTATATGCTATATACATACTTTTTGATTAACTGCTTTTTCTACATTAAAACTATAAATAAGTAATAGCACTTCTTGCAGCTGTGAAAAATCATAAAAAACTGTACTTTTATTTAATAGCTAACATTTTCGGTAAACTTATACCATCTTCAGGCTGCAAATATTCAAAAACAATTTCGAACTTCTAACAGTTTGCACATCACATCATAATAGAACATTACTATGGTTACATATTAACATAAAAGAAATACTGAGATGAAATGAAATAAAATTAAAATTACCATAGTAATGTTCTGTTATGATGTGATGTGTAAACTGTTAGAAGTTCGAAATTGTTTTCGAATATTTGTAACCTGAAGATGGTATAAATTTACTGAAAATTTTAGCTATTAAATAAAAGTAGAATTTTTTTATGAGTTTTCACAACTGTGAGAAATGCTATTACTTAGTTATAGTTTTTTGTATGCAATATAAAAAATAAAATATAAAAATATCACAATAATATATATTATTTTGACATTTAATAAATACTAGAAATTTTATGTTATATATTAGTTACCTAGCTATGGAAATACAGTATTTTTGCAATATTCTTTTGATTACTAATAAAACTTCTTTTATAAATATCATTCACAATTCAGAACAGCATTTTATAATATATAGAAACTCAATGGTCCAGAATAAAATGATTTATAAATGAACTTAATCCTTAATAAACTAGAATCATAAACTAAATATGGCAGAGTTTTCAATAAAGAATATTGTCTTACAAATCAATTCCTACTTTTTAATATCGTTTTTTTTTTTGTTTTAACTTTACATTTGGCTGATATTATTTTTTTTAATCTTAGATTTACAATATAATTTGTATAATTATCCCTCTATATATTTTAGAATATCAAATAGAGGAGAGAAAAGAGGAAAATTATTTCATAAATATTTGGCTAATACACAATATTATCTGCTTGCTGGTCAAGAATGATACCAATTCTAAGTCAATGACCATTTTTAGGGAATAAAAAATTGAAGAAAAGGATACAAGCTATTTGCTTACAATCAAATAAATAACACTCTAATAAATAATTATTTATTAGAGTGTTTATTTTTTATTTCATGCTTTTTCATTCATACAAAATTCATATCTATTAATAACTTGATAAGTGTCATTTCTCTTGATTTTTTTTTTATTGATGCAGGCTCTGCAAGCAAACTAAAATTGTTAAACTTGAAAATTACTTCAGAAGACAGAATGAAAAAGTTATAATTAATCAAGTAAATTTATTAATACAATATTCTATTATGAGAAAACAAAAACAATAATTTTGCTTTTATGTAATTCAAGATTACTGCTTAAAATTGTCAAAATTTGAGATTCCAAATTTTTAATATAATTCAAAAAAGAGGAATTTAGGAAATTGTTTGAAAAAATAACATAACAAGGATGATAACTTTGCTTTATTTTGTAAATAATAATGATGTTCTTAACATCTACAACTTTTATCCAATATTTCCCTTTTTTGAAAACAGAGAAATTCTTCAACATGAATAGCCATAAAGTGTTTCTTAGAAGCCTAAATGGTAAGTATTTTTTTTACAAGAAACATTATTCCATGAAAATAAGATTTGAAAAATGACATTATTTATAATTATAAGTAAAAGAAATATCTTTCTCGTAATCTTGCTGGAGAATAAATTGCACACCACAAAAATAAAAATTATAAATACAGTAATAACATTTTTAAGATGATGCATTCTTAAACAATTTACTGAATAAAATACAAAAACATCTAATATCTAATGACTAATATTTATATAAATTATATTTTTACATATATGTATATAATAATACTAAATCAGAATAGTTATTTTTTTAATTTGTTTTTCTTAAATTTTTGGTCCTATTAATGTAATATTTTCTTGCTTTGTTTTAATGCTGTTTTTATCACTAGTAGAAGTACTCTAATTTGTAGCATGTTGACTGGTACTGATGTTAATTTTATTTATAACAATATATAATATGCATATTTGTTTGTTATTTCAGTGGAATAAAGTGTTTATTTTATAAAATTTTTACAACAATAAATATGTAATGTTTGTGCTGCTATAATATTTTGCATTTCTAACACTAATTTGTAGCAGAATTGTCCAATATCAGAAATTTAACATTATTTTATTTAAAGTGAAAAGCATCTTAAAATAACTTATCTTGCTATTGATAATTTTTCAAATTATTTTATAAAATTAGTTTCTTCCACTAAAATTATTTTTTATTGACATTTTTCTATTCTTTCAAAATACAAATTCATTATTAAATCAGCTCCTTTTAATCTAAATTTTGCATGATTTCACATACTATTATATCAGAAAAACTAATATTTCTGTTTTTCTATTATCAATGCTTCTATACATAGTTGGTTGTTTCTCTCAGATAGTTTTTGCAAAAAGTAATTCATAAAATTATAATTGTAGCTGTTGAATAATTTCTGTTATTCTAATAATACAAATAGAACTGCATAATTCATCAGCTAATGGAATAAGAATGATGAATCAGGAAAATAAACAAATTTTAAAAATTTAGAAAATAAAAGCTAAAAACAAATATAAAGTACACATAAAGCAATAATAGAATCCTTTAATAACTATGTAACCAATTATATATGCAAAATGTTAGAATGTCCCAGTTTTTTAATACAAAATTAAAAATTTTTTGAAAAAATTAATTACTATTATGCTATATAGTACAGTTGCCCTCAAAAGTTTACACATCCTATAAAACATTTGTAGTTTTTTTGAATAAAATGAAAAATAAATGACTTAATAAAAATTTATCTTAAACCAAAGTTTTCTCATCAGAATGAAAAATAAATAAAGCGTTTTTTCAAAATAATCCATTTTAGTTTGTGGAAAATATCACCAAACAAAAAATAATGCACAAATCAAAAGTATACACACTTTTTCAGTTAAAAATGGTATCATCCATAGAGTGCAAAGAATTTACATATTTTCATATAACTAATATACTAAGAACTCTCTGGGAGATTCTAGAATTAACAAAAAGATATAAAAGTGGCTGTATTCCTTCTGTATTCAGTGCACAGTAATAGTCAGCATAAGCAATGGTAAAGTTCAGTGAAGATCTCAGGAACAAAATTGTCAGCCTTCATAAAGTTGGAAATGGCTACAAGATCTCCAAACAGATAATAGTTTCAGTTTCAATCATTGTGTCAACTATCAAAAAGTAAAGGATTTATGATATCATTAAAATTCTTCCCATGTCTGGAAGAAAGACCTTTCACCATGTTCATGCAGGAAAATTGTGAGAGGAGTAAAATATCAACCCTAGATTGATTGCCAGAAATATTAAGACTAAATTTTCCAAAGTTGGGAGATATGTCTGAGTCAACCGTAAGTCATGTGCTGCATGACAATGGTGTAGCTGGTCATAGGTCAAGGAAGAAGCCACTTGTTTGCAAATGCTGTAAGAATAATTGACTAAGGTTTGGTGGATGGATGGCAGATGTGGTGGCAAGTTGACTAAGGTTTGCCAAACAACATGAAGATTATTATTATTATTTCTGGAGCAAAATATTATGGAATGATGAAACAAAAATAGAATTGTTTGTCTGTGCCAATACATGTTGTGTATGGAGAAAGAAGAATAAGACATTTATAAAAATAAACATCATTATAAAACATGTGGTAGGAGTATTGTGCTGTAAGGTTGCTTTTCAATAAATGACAAAGATTTGACCTGTATACTTAGCACGATGGATTCTCTTCCTATCAAAAGAAATTAACTGATCATCTGAAGCTCTCTGCCAGAAAACTTAGTTTACAGCACAATTGGTTGTTCCAGTCTGATAATGATCCCAAACATTTGTCAAAATATGCAAGAATGGCTGAAGAACAAAATCCATGTTCTGGAATGGCCCAGTCAAAGTTTGGCCCTTAATCCAATAATAAATCTTTGGCATTACCTGAAAACAGCTATATACAACAGATATTCTAAAAATTTGAGTGAATTAGAACAATTCTGCATTGAAGAATGGTCTGAAATTCCTATTTGATATATGTGAAAAGCTTATTAGGGGCTATCCCAATTATCTTAATGCAATCATTGCTGCAAAAGATTCATCAATATGTTATTAATTCCAAGGATGTGAATACTTTTGATTTGTACATTATTTTTTGCTTGGTGATATTTTCTGCAAATAAAATGGATTATTTTCAAATAATATTTTATTTATTTCCCATTTTCAGGAGAAAACTTTGATGTAGAATAATTTTTTTTTAATTCATAAAATTACAAATGTTTTGTAGGCTGTATAAACTTTTGGCAGCAATTGTATATACACAGAAATTTTAATTTTCATATTTTACATGGAAAGCACATATATACTTGAAATAAATTACTTTTTCTGATAGAAATTACAAATTATTTAGGTTCTCATTATAATTATTATATAATAAATTATATTATATTATTTTAAATTACAAAAATAATTTATTACAGTAAATTTAAAAAGATATATAATCAAAAATATTTTTTAACAGGGGTGTAGGTTGCATATTTATTGAAATGATTTATGGTTCTGCAACATTTCCTGGCCTCAAAGATGCATTTGATCAGTTAGATAAAATTTGGAGGGTAAATATATTTATGAAACTTATTTTAATTAAATATATAATACCGATAGTAAATGTATTTTAAAATAAATAATTTGAATACTGTAATAGATTTCTTTTAATATAATATCTGTTACATAAAATACAATTGAAAATAATTATCATATTTTAATAAAGTTAATTTATTATAAGGGATTTTCAAAGGAAAATCATCAGTAATAGTAATCTATAATTAACTAATTATAAGTTTATTTATTTATTATTATTATTATTATTATTATTATATTTTATTAAAATAATATTTATTAAGTATAATAGCTTAAGTGAAATTGCATTTTGATCAAGCATTAAATTTTTAAAATTTTAGACAATGCATTTCCCCTATAAAGCTTATGTTTTCTGTAAATCATGTTTACAAATATTAGCCTGCATGGTAAAGGAGTTGCTTAGCACTATGAAGGATTCAAGTTCAATTTCAGGTCCCACACAACAGTTTTTCAGGAGGGCTCAGCCTGTTGAATCTTATCTTCAACTTTCCAGTTGATCTCACCATTGATAATGGCCAATCTATGGCTCTAATCTTTCCATTGAATCGTACATGAGATATTTTTGGCTTTAGCCAAAAGTATCCCTTGTATGATTCAATGGAAAGATTAAAAATAATATAACAAATATTAACTAATATAAGCTTATATATATATATATATTTATGCAAAGAAAAATTTTTATGAAGAAGAGGTTGGCTTATACATGAATCAGCTAAAAATTTTTCTCATATTCATCATCTCAATTGCATTGCACTTTTCTTTTAAATCCACAATCTGCTATATATACTTCTAACAAAGATCTATTATTTTTATAATTTGGAATGAAGAATATGTAAAAATATGTAAATATTTTGCTTTTAAATATAAGCAAAAGTATTTTTTGCTTGTTATCTACAATATAGTCTCACTCTATTCTTTCAGTGGTTAAATCTTTGAGTAAAATCCATTATCTCTTTTAAATATATTTACATAAACATAAAAAATGTTATTTTATCAGGTATTTCATAGATATTATTGGAAATACATATAGCATTTTGTGTTATAAATGAACAAGGCAGTTATAATTCAATATTTGTTACTTTATTTTTTATCAAATGCAAATATAATGATTTTGGATGATTTTTTCAATTTCTGATAATTCTGATCATTTAGTACAGTGGTTCTCAACCTTTTTGAGCCTAGCGCCCCCGTCATCTTAATCTAATCCACTAAGGCACAAGGTCAAATGTAAGACTTGGACGAAGCAAATATATATTCATAATATATATATATTTGAATAATATATATATTGCATTTTTCCTGAAAAAGGCATTTGTTCAATAATACTAAGAAAAATTCTAACAGGTCATGAAATCTCAATGCCCTCTACATAATTTATTGCCCCCGATTGCCCCTTTTTTGTCCAGCGCCCCCTTCGAGAACGAGAATGCTCTCTGGGGCAGGGGTCGGCAACCCGCGGGCCGCATGCGGCCCTTTGCAAGTTTTTGTGCGGCCCACCAAGCAATATAATTTTTATATGATA
>WUQG02450190.1:0-12974 GCA_011317285.2 Androctonus mauritanicus | reverse complement strand
TTACCTACCTGCCGTTTAGTGCTTTTTAATTTCGCATAGTTACAAGGTGACAAGGCAGTATAAAACTACCCTTATGTTCTTTATATATTTTTAAAAGACAATTAGCTTTTTCGTAATTCTCTTAAATTTTATTATTAGAGTATTTCAATATTTACCTATCATAAATAAAATAAGAAACTGATGACATATATATTAATAATTAGCTTTAGAATTTGTTTTTGAAATTGTTTGATATCATTCTTTAAACAGTTTAAGTGAAAAGCTTTTCAAGTTTGATATATTGCTATATTTAAGTAATTTGTATAGTAAAAGTTTAAAGCTTATAGATTTGTACATAGTATAGTTTGTAAAGTTAATTACTATATATTTTTTTGTATAAATTCATAGATATAGTTTATAACTTAGCTTAATGAAATTGTTATATATTGTAGATTATGGAAGGCAAAAGACTGATGATGACCGAAAGACTAATTGAAAATGTTATCAAAGAAATAAATGAATCTATTATAATTGATTTAATTGAGAAGATATTCTTTAGTAATCTCTTATGACACATTGGATAGATAGTAGTTGGATTCTGTACTCATCCACAGGAGAAATTATAATATATTATATGTGTGGCATTCTCTGTAATGGAAAATTTCATATAAGGAATATCTAAAATTTAATTGGCATAATACTTCAAGGAACATAAGTCTTATATTAATTGAGGAATGTCTGTAATGAATATAGAATGAATTTTATTTAAAAAATAAATTAATTAAAAAGGTTATTTTAAGTAGATTAAGAAAAATATTAAATTGAAATTATTCTTGTATAATAAAATTTTCTATTTATTTCAGTTACTGAATGTCAGAAAGTATGGAAAAGAATTCGTGATCGTTATGTGAGAGAAAGAAAAGCAATAGAATTATCACAGAAGAATGGAAATATGAATGTTCGCAGAAATTGGGAATTACATAAGCAAATGGAGTTTTATAAAGACTGTGGACGTTCAAAACAGTAATTTTTCATTTGATCAGTTTTATTTTGCTAACTTGAATTTTCAAATATGGGCATACCTCATTTTATGATACTTTTTGCTAATATAATGCTTCTCAGTTATATTAAATTACACAGTTTAAATTTAAGATAGTCCTGTTATCACAGTCCCATTTTTGGAAATTTTGCATAAACTCCAATAAAATATATAATAAAATTTTCTCTTTAATACTTTTTAAGCTACTAAAAATCAATTTTTTAGTTAATAATTATAATTTTTCTGAATTTCATCTATTTTCCTCTTGAAAGATTTCTTAGGAATGGAATTAGATATGGAAGACTTCAAATATATTAGGAATTTGTAGATAAGTATTATTTGAATCTGAGTATTAAACAGCATTTCATCCAAACATAATTGGAGATATAGTAAAGAGGCCAAAATTTGTATGTACCAATCCATTTATAGATAGATATGCATTTTGGAATTAATTGTCTTTTTACTGTTAGTAAATAGGAACTATATTACAAAATTCTGATAATTGCTTTCCAAATGATTTGGTTGAAACTTAAAACCTCGTTTTTTTATCAGGATCAAATATGAATATATTTATTGTTTAATTATACTTTTAATGTACTTATTAAGGCTAAGAAAAAATCATTTTAGCTTTATTCATCTTCTTGCACATCATAAAAAGACGCATAAAGCTAAAATAATTTTCATTATTTGTTTGCTTTTTCATTATTTATCCAGGTTTCTATGAACATTAATATACAAAAGCAGAAAAATACAGAATAATATTTTGATATGTTTGTATAATATTAATTTATTAAAATTGTGCTTAGATAATATAAAATTTATATTATTGATGCATTTAAGATTAATTCCAGCTTCTGCTCGTCATGGAAGTAATTAATCTTTTAACATGTATTTTCTTTATTCAATTATGAAATAACTTCAATTATTGCTGGTTTGATCATAAAACTAAATTAATGTTGCTGAGAGATCGCTATATTGAAAAAAATGTTTTTAAAATATCAAAATTTAATATACTGTATATTATTTATTTCAGGCCACTTTTTAATATATCAAGCCAGAAAGATATTTCAGAAGAATCTTTTCAAATTATGGAAACTAATAATACACATTTGGATGAAATAGACATAAAATCAGAAGATACATTTGATAGTACATCTCAAGAACCAACATATGATAGACTAATAGATAATACATCTACTTCTCAGAAATCACCAACATATGAAGTAACTGAAGAAGTCAATAATAAAAAGAAAAATAATGATTCAATTTTCGAAATGGAACAGTTAAATTTTATGAGTAAGCTTATGTCAGGAAATGAAGCTTTCGGTTATTCTGTGGTTAAAAGTATTGACAAATGGAAGCCTTCCAAAGCTGCACGTTTCAAGGCTGCAGTTTTTGAACTAATAGCAAAATTTGAAGAAGAAGAAGAAATTTTGTGATTGTTTGTTAAAATAATTGTTTTTCAATTGCAATTTCATAGACATCCTTCAAGTACTTTATCAAATAAGATATTAATTGAAATATAATTAATTATATTATTAGTGTAAAGCAAACCAGAAATCTATGATCCTCCTGAATATATCCAAAATACAGAAAGATTGGATTATTTATCTTGATTATTGAAATCACAGAAAAAGAAAGAGAGTGAATGAAAAGTCTAGCTTTCTATACTATTTATAGTGTTCTATAACTTTTATCTGTATTGAAAGAGGTCATGCTTAGAGATTTAATTCTTTGAAGAATGAACAATAAAATAAAAATTTAGGAAAACGTGATGAAAGAGAAGGAGATTTCCTGTCAGAAGTAATATGACAGGCCACTAATGGAAGAAAGAAACATCTAGTTTGTTTTTTCATGACATTTTAGTGAGACAGTGGGTAAATTCTATTCTCACAACAATGGAGTGTTCCATAACCCTTTATCTTTTTTGAAAGAAATATAAGATATATCAGAAGGTTAATCATTTGAAGAATAATAAAGTGGGAAGAGTATGTGAAAGCAAAAGAAATGAAGCAAAGGATTCTTCTAGAAAATTTGGCAGGCCTCTAGTGGTAGAAAGACTACACTCTTTAGTCATCTCTTATGACACCAAGGAGACAATGGGTGAATCAGCCTTGGGCTTCATATAAGCCAAAAAAAAGTTACAAAGCACTGATAAATAAGAGTTTATGGAAATCATATATTTTACCTCACATTTTTGCAGGCTAACCGTGAGGAAGGCATCCTTGACCGGAAACTTCCTGTGAAGGTTAACTTCTGTCTGAACCAGTGTTACCTGGCATGGTATGCAGGCAGTATGTATGCAATTATCCAAAGGTAAACTGAATTCTTTAGATGTCTTTTATGCCATGCAAGATCAAACAATGAGTGTATTCTGCCACCCACCATACTGTGATATTACATATGTTAATGTGATATAAAATATAATCATGTACAGGAGCTCTTCATGTTATGGATTTAATTTATTCATAAGTGTTGTTCTTAATTGGAAAAGTTCATAAATCAGAAACTATTATAACAAGGCATCCACTCACAAATTACTAAGCACTTGACAGCAGTTGTATGTTAAACATTAATTTTTATTAAACACTAATATTTTTGATGTCAAAACATCATCTTCAGGCATTTTTCAATGCCTGAAGATGATGATTTGACATCGAAAACATTAGTGTTTAATAAAAATTAATGTCTAACATACACCTGCTGTCAAGTGCTTAGTTATTTGTGAGAAATATAATTATTATGTTAAAATGAATAAAATATTATTTAAATTCTGAAATAAACATTTTGAATGCAACCAATGTAACGTTTATGTAGCCTCCATGCACTGAATGCAAACTGAATCCTCGAGTTGGAGAACAACCAACATTTTTCGCTTACCATAACTATTGATTTTTGGCAAGCTATTTAATGTTTTGCAGGTGCCTTTTTTTTCGGTGGTATCCAGATTCAAATTGGCAATATTGTTGGGACATGAGCATTTTAGTCCTGAAATAATCTTTGTTGCACCTGTTTGAAAAGATTCCAATATTTGGAATCATTTATGAGAATTTTTGGGTTTTGTGTTGAGATTTTTATTCATTGAAAAGAGAGCAGTTTTTGATTTAGATGGACTTATGATTAAATTATGCTTTATAGCAAATTTATGAATGCATTTAAGGGATTTATTGAGAGATTTATCCTCTTTATTGATTGTTGCATTGTGCCAGATTATATCATTATCATCCTAGAGAGCAATGTCAAATTCATTAGTGATTTTGTCTTCAGTATTAGTTTAGATATAAGTTAAAAAAGCATGGGACGTATGATAGAGCCCTTGGTACTCCTTGTCGTTATGAAATTTTTTAGAGTTGAATTGATATATTCTGCTCTAAAGGCTCTTTGTTTAACGAAGTCAGCCATCCAAGCATGTAGTTTACCATCATTATGGAATTTCTTGTAGAGTGTAAGCAACAGTTTTTGCTTCCAGATCTTTTAAAAGGCCTGGCTTAAATCAAGGAATGTGGCTATTTTAACTTTAATGGGTTGTGGTTTTTGGTATTCTTCATTTTTTCAATGAAATACAAGATTTGATCAGTAGTTGAATGACTTTTTTTTGAAGCCAAATTGTTCTTTAGAGAAGAGTTTGTTTGTGTTAGGGTAAAAGTTTATTCTTATGTTTAAAATTATTTCCATAATTTTACATATGTTGCTGCTAAAAACTGTAGGGCAAAAGCTGTTGGGAGCATTATTTAGTTTGTTAGATTTTTTTGATAGGAATAATTTTGGCTATTTCCTAATCTCTTGAGATCTTTATAAAATGTTAAGAATATCTACATTATGATTTTTCTTAGATTTAAATCATATGGCCAAAAATATCATCAGGACCAGGGGCTTTATATGGATTAATTAAAGTCAAGCTCTGATTTCTGGATATTGTCTTTAAATAAAGGATTCCTACTAGTTTTGTTTTGGCAAAAATGTATACTTTTCTGAATTTTGTGATAAATGACTTTGTCTGTTTGGTTGATAATGCTGTCTCTTGAATAATAAACTAAGAAAAATATAAAAACATTTAAAAACTGAAAAGTTATATTTTTTTTAAATATATAAAATAGTTCTAAATAAAATTCATGAAAAGCCATTTCATCAATCCAGCAGATATACTTTCTAAATGAAAAATTATTTTCCAAATATTTATGAGCCATCAGTATTAATTTTGGATTGTTGATGTAATTAAGATTAAAAAAAGAGATTTATTACTTTTTTGGATATCCAACGAAACTGATAAGACAAAAAAATGTCCCTGTGTTTGGAATAAGCTATATAAGTAATATTTTAATTAGCTGCTGAAAACAATAGCACACATAATACTTCTAAAAATAATACTTAAACAGCAGTTAAGTGATAATTTTAGAAGAATAAAGCTATTTCTATATCAAGTATTGTGTTTTTGTTAGGAATTGCCAATGTATTTCACAAATTCAAGTTTCTCAGAATTGTTGGTTTGCTAGTTTCATCATCATACGTTAAAAATAGACTGATCATTTTTTATTCATGCATCCTAAATTCAGCTAACTTTTCAGGATCTCCGAGATCCTGAAAAGTTGACATTTGACTATATTTCAATTCTAATCATTAGAATTGAAATATGGTCAAATGTAGATACATAAGTCCTTCATATATATCAGATTTAAGATTCATTATAAATTTGAATTATTTAATTAATAAAGTCCTGTAATTATTAAAATTACAGAAAATTTTACGGGGACACATGGGCAGAATTTCAGTAAAAATCGCTAAAAATTCAATTTTTAGTTTTTAATATTTTCAAATCATGTGAATCTTTCTGTATCAAAATCTGTTAAAATTATTTTAAAATACACTTTAATAATAATGTAATTAATAAAATTTCTAATCCTTTTCACATGTGTCATCTGCTAAAACTGTCATTTTTCGCTGACTTTGACTACTGGAAGCTGCTGACATTTTCAAGATGGTGGACCATGTCATATATCGTTGGAAATCTTGTGCTGTTGTCTTTCCCGCTAAAGATTCAGATTAAATAAAGGAATAGTATAATCAGTGTTACAGCCCATTTTATTGATCAAGTTTTTTTCTAACATAGCCTCTGATTGATTAGAGTAAATTTTCAAGCTTTCCTATTGGATATTGGGTGCACATGTGCATAGTAAGGCAAAGTTGTCGCTAGTGCATTGTAGTAGTTTTTTACTGTTTTTCTGTACTTTTCATCTTTTATAGTGAGTTTTTCATTCTTTTTTTGTGCAGTTTGTGATATTTTACAATCAAAATTATGCCATGTAACAAACAAGCAACAAAACAAGCCTTTGGAATTAAAGAAGCAAATCAAGAGGAAGGAATGGAGGCAGAAAATCAAAATCAGCAGATTCGATTGAAAATAATATGAATACTGAAAATATTCTGGATTTAAAAACAGGAAAATATTCAGAATGATTTATTAAACAAAAGTGAAACAATTTCTAAAAAATTATCAGATGAATCTCTAAAAGAAGTGACTTCCTATCAAAAACAACAGCATTTTCAGGATTCCAGTACTTTTGAAAATTTATATCCCTGGATATAGAATTTTAGTTTTGAATTAGTAGAAAACTTAATGGAGCCACTTACTTGTCCAGATTGTCATCAACAGGACTTAGAAATAAGAGAGAAACAAAAAGATATTTCTACAGTTTTTGATATTTTTTATCATATTTGTGATAGAACAATCACTGAATCGAAATCTGATTTTAACACGATTAATAAGACCTCTGACATTAATCTTTTAGCTGTAGTTTCAATAAAAAAATAACAGTATAGGTTTTAATAAGTTAATAGATTTTTTTTCTGGACTAAATATCTGTATTGGGCAACATCAGGTACCGGCTGTATCTAAAATATAGGGTGTCCATAAAAGAATGTCCCAGTTATAAATTTTAATAGCATCAATTGTAAGCGTTGTAGAGTATTGGTTCAAGGTCACAATTAAAGAGTAACTCAAACAGGTTTAGATAAGTGCATGCACGAGTACTGCTTTGTTGTTTTCTCGCTTGCAGCGCCATATAAGCAAAATGGCGACTCATGAGTGTAAAGCATTTTGTGTTCTGCAATTTGATAAGAGTGAATCTGTAATTTCAGTTCAACATGCGTTTCGTTTAAAGTTTAATTGTGATCCCCATGTGACAAAACCATCGTCAATGGCATAGGCAATTCAAAACGACCGGACATGTTTGTAAAGGGAAAAGCACGGGACGATCAAAAGTGTCTGTAGAGGATGTGAACCGTGTCAGAGCATCTTACCTTCGTAGTCCTAAGAAATCTGTTCGGAAATCAAGTCTTGAACTTCAGTTGCCAAAGACGACAGTTTGGAAGGTTTTAAGAAAACGTTTACACATGCATCCATACCGGTTACAGTTGGTACATGCTTTAAAGCCAGATGACTATGGTTACGTTTTAACTTTGCAAGTGAAGTGTTTGAGTGGGAAGATGACTTTCTTGATCGTGTGGTGTTCAATGACGAGTCAACTTTTCATCTGAGTAGGAAGGTAAATGCCCATAATGTTCGTATGTGGGGGTCAGAACATCCTCATGAACTTGTAAAACACCAAAGAGATTTCCCAAAATTAAATGTTTTCTGTGGTGTGTCCTGTTGTGAAGTCTATGGACGATTTTGTTTCGCTGAAGCTACCATAATGGGTGGCTTATCTGGATATGTTACAAGAATGTCTTTTTCCCCAATTAGTAGAGGATGAACCTGTAAACTTTATTTGGCAGCAAGATGGAGTCCCTCCCCATTGAAATCTCTTTGTATGAGAGTGGTTGAACGTTGAAGTCTCTGACCGTTGGATTGGTTGTAATGGTCAAGACAACAGAACTCTTTTTCACTGGCCTCCACGTTCATCTGACCTAACCCATGTGATTTTTTCCTTTGGGGTTTTGTAAAAGATCATGTCTATATTCCGCCACTACCTAATGATTTGCCAGAGTTGAGACACAGAACTGAAGAGGCTATTGCTTCCATTACTCCGAACTTGTTAACTAAAGCATGGGAAGAATTGGACTATAGGTTGGATGTGTGCCGTATAACTAAAGGTGCACATATTGAACATTTGTAAGAAAAACTAGGTTAGTTTATCTTCAATTTGATGTATGATTTGTTGTAAATAGTGTAAATTAAACTGTTATAATATACCATTGAAAATGGGACATTCTTTTATGGACACCCTGCATATTTACTATATATATGGTATATATATTTGGTATATATATATGGTATTTATTAATTAAATAGCACTGACTAATAAAAGCATGTGACAAAACAACAGTAAAAGTTGAATAAAGAGCTTTTTCAAATATGCATGCACCCTCTGAAATGTAAAATACTTAAAGCAAGATCATTATCCAAAAATAATTAATCAATCACAGGTGTTGAATGATCCAGAATGTCAAACTAGCAACTGTATAATGATATTTTGATTTGTATAATGATATTTTTTAATTTTATTAGAAAAGGCTAAATCTAACTAGTGTAATCTTTTAAATAAGTGAATTATCTTGTGTCTATCAGTTTTAATAAAATAATTATCATAACAAAATCCATAATTAAGATAATTTTAACATTTTTTATTTTTAACAATTTAAATTTCTGTTCTTCCAAAAAGTTAATAGTTTTTTGCAATTTATCAAAATCAAATCTTTCAGGAATTATAGGTATCAATATTTGAAGAAAATTTTATAAATTTTAAATAATAAAGCCACAATTATTATTTAAAAATTTAGTATGTTTATTGCCACATTAGGCTTAAAATCAAAAATTACCTTGATAGTTAAAGGAAATTCATAACTGAATGACAAAAAGTAGGCTTAATAGGTAATAGCTATCAAATTATTATATCATAATACACATTATCTTATGTATATTAATTTTCTGGCATATTTTAACATTAACAGATATAATAATGCAGACTTTCTAGTGAAGAATTGATTAAAAATTTTTATATTGGAATTAATGGGAAATGAATTTTTACCCCATGAACATTGAGGAAAATCTATATGCATAGTGCAAAATTAAAAGATAATAAGATCTACTTTATTTTGTTTAAGGATAGATACCAACAAATAAATCTATTAAAAATTCTTTTTTTTTTTATATTTTAAATAATAAACAAGTGAACAAAAAATATAAAATTTAAGCAAATAAAATTGATTATTTAAAATAACAAAATGCTTATAAAAGCATTCTATATAACTACTAAGCACATGGACCAAAAATTGGAGACTCCTAAGTTAAATCTTAATGAATTATATACAACAAACTCTTATCTAAACACTATAAAAGAATGGATATTATTTAAAAATTTATATTGAATTTTTAAATATTTATATTTATTTAATAATAATTAATTATTATATAATTATTATTATTTAATAATATAAATATCAAATAATAATTTTAAATAATATTTCATATATAAATTAAGACTAATTTCCATATTATATGAAAAAAATCATAAAATACAGATAGTTTTATAAGTTAATTTGTTTCTGAAGTGAGCTTTTAAAGTAAGAATTCATAAACCAAGAATCAATATCCCATAAACATAGTATTAAAAACAGGAGGTTCCATTCTCAACTATGAAGTTTGATCATAATAAAATTAAGGTCAATAAAATCAATAATTTATGATGAAACAATGATTTATTTCCATGGTGAACAGTCATTTCAGGCACAGGTAGACAAAGAATTATTAAAACAAGCCATTATAAGTTTTTCAAGTAAAAAGAATAGAACATATCATGTGCTAGCTTATTTCAGTTTTTAGCATAATGCAAAAAACTGAAATAAGCTAGCACATTTAAGCAGTTGTAAACTAATAAGAACAATTTTATTAGCAAATATTTGCAGCAATTACATGCCTTCTTCGGGCTACAAGAGAATAATAGAGCTTGGAACAACAGTTACAATAGATGACAGTTGGTTGCTTAGTTACACTACTAAGGCAACCAAAAAACAAGGATAAATGCTTTAGTTATATAAAAATAGTTAAAATGTTTAAAATACTATGAGTATTAAAATAATAAAAATTAACAAAAATATAAACTAAAACTAAAAAGTCTTTTGCCTGATTGCGGGCTATGCAGTTGACTACTATTTACAGACTATCCGCATGATTGATTGCATTGCAAGGAGATTTCTTTTCTGTTTTTTGTCTGGAAGCCATTCTCCAATTTTTCAAGCAAATATGTCCCAGTCTTGCTGTAATTCAATGAGGGGCCTTTTGTTTAGGAGGTGTTCACTATGCTTTCTCTTTTGCATTTCCAAGGTTAGGAGAGCTTGTGAATCTTTAAATACCTATTAATCAAGCACTCTTAGCAGTAAAAAGAATGTTTTTACTGCTAAGAGTGTTATGTTGATTTTGTTATAGTAGTATTTTTGTTATACTAGATTAATTTGTAACATGATTGCATTCTTATTTTATGTATTTACCCTGGTTTGCCTTCATGTTACTACGGTTACATAATTTTCATATTTTGATTCTTTTTTAATGTTGTTCTGTTCTTATATGTTAATATCAAAAAATGTTTTATTGTTCAAATCTACTGTAAGCCTGATGATGGCAGCTGGAGGCTCTTGAAAACGTTTGCAAATTACAATAAACGTTCTTTTTACTGCTAAGTGCGCTTGATTAATAGGTATTTAATGTATACACTCTTATAGACTTAAGATGGTATCGGCTCCCCTGGTGGATCAAAGTATATAATAATTATAATTATTATCTTAAAATAAAAATAATCATATTTTTGAAATAAATTCTTAATTATTATAATTATAATTTCTGAAATAAATAAAATATTATTTAAATGCAACATTTATGTAGCCTTGGAACATTGAATGCAAACTGAACCCTCAAGCTCAGTAGAAACAGCCAACATTTTTTGATCGAAAATATCAGAAACTGAAGTCAAACAACAAAAAGAAGTGTATAAGCATAAATAGGAAGTAAACTATGATAATTTAAAACAAAATTTATAAGATTGGAATTTAGTTTTCTAAAAGATGCAATTAAAAATTTGAAGAAAGAGAAAATAGTAATGGCAGCACTTCCTATCCCAGAAGTTTGTACATGTGCAGAAACATGGACTTCTAATGCTTATTCGTTTATTATATATGATATATAGGCAAGTTTCTGTAATTATAAACATATAATTTTAATAAAAAATTAAAACAGTAAAATGGTCTAGAAGAAAAATCACTAATTTATCTACTTATTTACTTAACTTGTTGGCAAATTATTTTAATATGAGAAAGCTTTTGCCAAAAATATTTGAATTATAATAAAAAATTTATTTCAGAAACATCATTATAATAGTCTATTAATTAATTCAATTTATAATATATATTATATAATACAATACAATAATCCCTTATCAACTATAGGGTCACCAACCATGGAATTCACGTATGTGCAGTTATATAAATGCATAGTAATTCACTAACCACGTATTGGGATTCAATAGCAGCTACACTAAGTGCATTTGTAAACATTTATTTTCTATTTTTCATTATTATTACTTTTCACTGTAAATTAACAAATTTACAGATATTTCATTTTGTATCTTAAAGAATGGTGAGAATTTTTATATTGAAAGGGAAAGGAGGGATGGAAAAGAAAGCTACAATGTTAATTTTACTTTTGGATCTGAGTGAGATTTTTTTAAGTCACTTACATTAAAATTTCTAGGAGAAAAGATTTGCAATTTCTATATATAAACTGTAAGGAACCACGTGTGGATCGGCGTCTCGATGATGTTCATCATGCTGAATTGTGTTATCTCCTCGTTTTTGTAATTATAATTTATTAATTTGAATTTTGTTGAGTTGAAAGGAAAAAAAAATATTGTTTAATAATTTATATGTTATACAGTTTAGTAATTAACAAAAATTTGAATCGTTAACATTGATTTTTGTAGTATGTTGGTATTTTTATGCTAATTATGTACAGTTTAATAGAAGTGCCGTGAGACGGCGTGCTTGCTCTCTCTCTCTCTCTGGCGGCCGGGATGAGTGTTGGATGTTGTACGAGCAGCTGTTTCCTGTGAAATTATTGTGTTGAGGACTTTGTGGTTTTTATTGTGGTGTTCTGAAGTATTTGATTTTAGAAGTAATCCGGGTCAAGGTAAAAGAGAGAGAAAGTTTGTATGTTGCCTTAATGTTTGGTTATCTTTAATTTATTGTATTACTGGTTACGTTAATAATAAATTCAAGTTTGAATAATGGAAATTTTGTTGGAGGCCGTAAATTCAGTATTACAGTGGTTGGATACATGTGAAGTTCAGATTAATTTTCGGACTATTAGAAAACCAGAAGTTAGGGGCATGCAGGATCTGAACTCTCGTAACACGGGAGATGTTACAAAACTACATAGCTTTCAATAGGAGTGGAATCAATCCATCCTACATTTCTGTGCTTTAAGTACATATTAATGTTATTTTATATTCATTTATATTTTGTGTATTTTCTTAAGTACAGTCTAGTATTAGTTTTGTTTTTATAGATTATTCTTTTTTATCATGTGCTCCAAACATTTGGAAAATATAGTTGGCAATGATAAATCAGCCAAACGGGCTAGATAGCTGTTATCACTGGAGAAGAGTCTTGATTTGGTGACAAGGCTAGGGCACAGCAAGAGTACTGCATTGGTGGCTGGACTAATGAATGTTAGAAAATTGACTATAAGGACTATTAAAAAAAGTGAAGAAGCAATTAAAACAAGTGTTGAACTACTACTAGTGCTAAACATATCTATATGCTCTATGATTCCATTATAGAAAGAATTGAAAAGGCACTTAATGTTTGAATCAAGGATCAAATACAAAAGAGAGTTTATTCTTATGAAATAAACACCAAAACTGCTTCTTTCTATTATCACAGTTCTGAGAAAAGCACTATAAGCAGTATA
>WUQG02450179.1:0-12975 GCA_011317285.2 Androctonus mauritanicus | reverse complement strand
TAGCTGCTGATGTGGAAAAGTGGCGAACACGTGCCATCAATTCAATTAGGTGTCGAATCACAATAGTAGGGGACGGAGACTCCACGTGCGCGCTCAAAATATTGTCAGAGCGGCTTTTTGTGCGCGCCGGCCCAACTATAATTTTCTTCTTGTATCCTCCGTGTAACGCTACACCTTATTCTCACACTGCACCATCCGGCTTATAGGCCTTATTGGTGGGTGGAGTAAGACAAGTATTAGCGCGCCTACGTCATTATCGCTATTGATGGTGTAGTGTTACTAGCGTTAGCCGAATTCTGCACTTCGCCTCTATAATGAATCACGGACGTGTCGTTTTGCAATTAATGAAAGGAAAAAAAAAGACTTAATCTTAATAGTCAGAAACGGAACTGTTAGTCATCCGCAAAACTGGCGTATTCGTTTCGATCGTAACACGAACATCTTTTAACGCTCTTCACTAACGGGACTTGTTTTAAGAAAAAAAAAAAATCGTAATTTTTGACAGGGTAGTAAAGGGAAATTACTGTTATTGTTACTGTAACAGTATCAAAAATCGATAAGTGGCGAATTAAGGCGGGTTAGGAAGTGGATGATTTATTATGGTTTATAAAACTGCGGCGTGTGACATTAAAACAAACAAGAACGAATTAAATTTGACATCGGTTAAACAAATAATATTAGTTCGGGAAGCTAAAAATTACTTTTTAATCGGGAATTAATCTGTTATTATCACAAAAATATTTATTTTACGAGCCGAGATCGTTAACCTCCCAAAGCGTTAAACTAAACCAATACGTGTAGATTTTCAATTCGATTATATATATATATATATATAAAAAGAAAATTTACATAAAATTTTCACCCCAAAAAAATGATAAAAGGTGCTTTAGAATTTTTTAGCTGTGTAAGACGTGTCATACTATTGGCTTTGCTGCCATGAAAGGGGTCTCTGCGTGTGTCTTTCAACGTCAAATGCGACAATCACACTGTTGTATGCAGTGTTTAGTCTTTGTCATGTATATTTACGGTTCATTGAATAGAATGGAGGGTGTGGGTGGTTTTGGTAATGTCCAGTTGTAGTCGAGTTGCGGTTAAAACAAAAGAGTCCGGACTCGAAAACGTGACCGCGAGTGACTGAAAGGGAGGCGTTGTGGTCAGACCTGTTCGCTTCTCATGAAATAACGGAGAATATTGTGTAGACGGGTGGATTGTGCACACTAATCTGCGCCCGAAGCCTTACGTCAAAGATAAATATGGTTGTAATAACGCGCAGCACCTCGCATTACCCCCTCGGGCTAGCAAAACTTTCATATCTGTGTAGCGACACTAGACAATAGACTAGGATTTTCAATAGTTTGTAGTCAATGCCGCGAGTTTTGCTTGGAAAATTTAACAAGTTTTTAGTTGTCCACGCTTTTTTTTTTTTCTTCTTTTTGGTGATCGATAACATCCCCAGATAGTAATTTCCAGCAAATCCTCTCTCTCTTCTCTTTTTAAACAAACCAGAAGGCATAAAAGCACTTAAAACACAAAAGATCTCGACACGTACCAGGTTGTGTTCTTTTAACTAGCGATATATAATTTTCCTATCGAGTTATATATAGATTTATAATTATTGTTAGAAACAAAAGATGCGTTATTTTACCAAGACGAATGGAGATTACAGATGAGGTGGATAGTGCCTCGGGGCTGATGGACTTTTCGTGTTTCTCCCCGCAGAGTTCTCTACCAGCGTGGTTGAAAGGTCTCTGTTATCCTCAATTATCGTCACTTGTCATCTCATATTTAAATCACGAACAGAAACAAACAACCGCGTTACACAAAACCGCGTCTCCTCTTATATAAATACCGACTTTCAAAGAAAAATTCCTAGAAATTAATTTTGTCAATGACATCCGACACACGGGAGAGAGAGAGAGAGAGAAGAGAGCACTCCTTCTCATCTAAGCGTATTTTACTCTGTTACAAATTTTTCGTAATTGATTCGGCGTGTGTTTGAGTGTGTGTCCGTGTTTTTTTTTCTTGAAAAAAAAGCAGGCAAACAAGATACGGAGAGTAAACGTATAAAACTTTTTATTTATTTATTTATTTGAGCACAACTTTGCAATGACAACGTCTGGTGATACAATATCAATGAAGCAAAACATGATCGGGACAAAACAAATAAACAAATTCCCTTTACATGTACTGTATTCTACTTCCGGTTTAAGAGGTCCAAAGTGGAGGAAAAAGTTCAGATCTACTATAGCGAATGCGGAAAAGAAAATTGTGTGTATGAGTTAACAACTTGACTAGGGTCGGTAACGGGGTTAGTTTAAAAATTAAAAATCTATATAAATAAGGGCAGAGGCGTCACTGCTTAAAACACATTCAAAAATTAAAAAATAAAAATGGCACAGCACTGAATGAAAGAGAAAGAGAGATTAGATAGAGAAGAAGTACAAGTATCCGTGTGTTATAATATTTTTGTATGTATATATATATATATATATATATATATAATTATATATATTTTATTTTATGTGTATATATATATATATATTCGAATGCTTCTATTATGTAGGCTCATATAAGTCGTGTTGAAGGGACGGGATATCAGCAAACGAGCGACGTGGACGGGGGAAGTTGGGGGCGGTCACTGGATCGCGCAGTTCCTTTCTTGTCGTAAAATTGCTCCTTTGGTAGCATTCTCGACGATTTCGTCGTCTTCGAGCCTGCGAAAGACATCAGTTGGTTAGACACAAACGAAATAATCACGTAAAAAGGACACGGGCTTACACAGAAATAAACCAAAAACGAAGACCTCTTTTGGATGGTCCTCTTCTTCCTCTTTTTTTCTTTTTTCGACCAAAAAGGAAATGAATACGAAAATAGTAGAATGGAAAAGCGAGATAAGAGACACTACCAACAGAAAGTCAATATAATCCCCTTGACAAAAGGGAAGCGAACCAGACCGTCCAAGTGTATATAATCGCCGGACTCGGACTTCTGAATGGAAACTGTGCACAGTTCCATTTTCCCAGGTGCGAAGTTTCACAAGCACTTTGTACGGGGATTTTGTTTCCGCTATTAAGATTGCACAGTCGTCGTCGTCTCCGTCATTCGCTACCAACCATTGTAAAATTTATAGGCGAGTCGCTAGCGACGTTTCAAAATCAACTCGTGTACGTAGAAAAGTACGGCAGATGGCACTCAGCCAGTCTAACTGTAATGTTCATTAAGGACAGACATGGTATAGGCTTAAGTCGGCCGGCGGGGGTTGAATCGAACGAGATGCCTGATGCATGAAGTCCGGAGGGACAGTCTAATCCGTACAGAAAATGAGCTGGACTTGGAATATGACGGAAACACACATTCGTAATCCTCAAATAATTACAGCGGGACTGTGTCACGTGACGTGCGAGCGAAAATTGTTAGCTCGGGGAGAAGCGGTTCGCTCATCGAATCATCTAGCGCCTTCTATTTCCTTTTCCTCGACTTACACTACAAAAACCTTGGCAAATTACGACAGCGGAAACATTTAACGCTTCTACTCCGCAATTAATATCTGGACGCGCCTTAATAAACCAAACTGCAAACTGCTAACACCCTGTCCAACACACTTTTTTTCGCTTTTTGGGGGCAACTCGACCAAACAGAAGGTGAGAAATTCGAGCTATTACCGGGGACAATTAGAGGTGGAGGTTAGGTGCCAATCTATCATAGAGGCGACCCGTCGGGTAGGAGGTCTGGTATGCGAGTTACTCGAGACGAAGACTGATGAGTCGACTGAAGACCTACGCATGGAGGTAGTGGAAGGGGGAGGAAGAGGATAGGCAAACGTTGTACGGTTGTCCGGCATGCTTTGTTAAGCATGATTAGAATAACAGGATTGAATCGGACGGTGGCCACGTGCACGACAACGCGTGCCGGTTCGAAAACTCCTAACAATCACCTTATTATCCTCGTTGGTCGTTACTACAGCGTAAGGAATTAGTTGTGACACTGTCCAGCTGTTGGTTACCTCCAACCTAAAGGAAATTTATTAAAATATATGGCTACGCTTTCTGACCGCTTTCAAAACACACTCAATTAGGCGTATCCCGGAGCGCATTTCCTTAACAAATTGCGCGGGGGTTAAAGGTCCCCACTTCCTAATAGGTTGGATAAGGTGGTGACAAGAAAGCCAAACAATTAGCGAATGCTGGCTGCGGAGAGGGAGTGGAGTTTAGTCGTCCTCCCGTCCGCAACTGTTGACTTTGTAACGTAAGACCAGATTTCCCTTCGGACGTATAAACAAGACTCTATCAATCAACTTAAAGGACGTGGTCGGTTGCTAAACGCCGTTTCCATACTTACGCCTTCTCCTGAGTGTCTAAGTGTTGAACTAACTCGTCTCTTTTGTTGACGATCTCTACCAGTTCTTCCAACAACAATTTCTCTTTGCGCTTTTCCGCTTCGGTCTTCTTACAATCTGAAAAAGGAAACGTTCGGTTTAAAGGTAACGTCGACGACAGACCAAAAAAAAAAGAAATGGATACCAAAATATATACGTGAACGAAATCCATTATGAGATTAACAGATAGTTCGATACATTAGACAGAAAAGGCAGACAAAGGTAGAAAAAAGAAGAAGAGGAAAAAAAAGCTCGGCTGTCCACTTACAATCGCGCATCGTGTTGTGACAAGACATCTCGGGGGACGTTTTAGCGGAACTGCAAATGGAGCGAGAAATTCCCTGCGATTCCACAGAGACTAAGAGAATCAATAGAGCAGCCATATTACCTTGTCTTGTGTTACCGACAGACAAGTCCCTACGGATGGGAAAATACCGAAGAGACAACCAATGAACGAGAGGTCGGGGTATAATGGAAATAACTTCTGACTTGGCCCCTTCAAATATTAACGACAAATTAAAGGAGTTCTCCCGACTATCTTTCAGAAATACTCCTTTTCCCCTCTGTCTCGTGCGACCGACAATAATACCATTTTCCCTATCAATCAGATGACTGCCGACTACTAATACGCGGATTATAAGGGTATTAAGTCCGGTTGTGTGGATGTAATACCTGAAAACCAGTCCTTCTATCAATCCCCCCTCTTCCCCCAATCGAACAAAGACTACATTTGCCTGGTCCAGTAATGCATTGCGTGCGAGGTGTTACGAGGCATTGTGTCCGTTGTCTAATCCACCCACTGGTTCATGATTGCTATTTCGTTCTCCTTCTCTTTGATCCTATCCTTTCCGTGCAAATGATTCCAATCCGTATGTCCGCCATTCTCTCTTAATTAAATTAAAGATATTCCCCAAAAAATAAACTTTCATCCTCCCCTTGTAAAAACTAAGTTCTAAACCAGAACCCGACCGGGGCCACGTGTTTGTGTTGTTCCAAATCCAGCTTCATTAAGACGTAATTAGAGTGTGAGAACATTTCGCCATCAGATTACAGCTGCTGTTGTTGGTGACATGTTGTTCTCCGGGCAACGATGGCTTAACAGACTTCTGCTTCTGGCATTGGAGCGCGCCTCTAATCCAAACAAAATCTACCCAAAAGGTTCGAAACCTTAACTGCAGTAAAAACAAAACTGGAGGCCGACCGAAAACATTATGTTGCCCGAGGGACTCTTGTCATCTACAGACACACGTATATCTAAAAATAAGAGGAGGAGAAAAAAGCGAGTTTGTCGCGGGCAAACTCACCTTCGATCTCCAGTATATCTCGTAACTCGCTATTTAATAACTGAAATCTCATTTCCAGGTCTTCTTCCTTCTCCCTGAAAGATAATAAATTATTTATTATCGGAGTATCGGCTATTATTTCAATGAAATAACCTGCCATATATTAATAAATGGAAGGATAATAGAACGGCTGGCCAAGGATAGGAAGAGTGGCCGCTTAAATTAACAAATTGGCATCAATTAACTTCTACTAATCCGACTTCACAAATCCAAGACTTACTAATTCATCACGTGTTAGTTGTAAAGCGATCTGACTCGATAATTGAGCACTATTTAGAAAACAAATAAGTTAGACAACTGACAAGATTGGGGGAAGCGTCAGAACAAACAGGTCGTGCTAGATAAGTTAGAAGGCCTCCGGCGTGGAGAGAGACCGATAACTTGGACAAACTGTAATCTGTTAGTTGCACTGCTTACATTGTAACGCCGACGTATTGCTTGGATTAGGTGCAATACGGAAAAGGCTACGGGTGGGTCTGTTGGATGTTGATGAGATAGGCGGGAGGTCGAACCAGTCAATTTCACGACTGATCAGCGTTCAATTGCCGGGTCGCACTCCCCTCCGTCCCGCTATTGCATGCTGATACGGACTTTATACACTTCGCATGAAAGAGAAGTTGATATTTTGTGTCTGACAATACGAAACAGGCCGGGCGTTGCCTATCCGAAACCCTACAAAGGAAGCAATTAGGCAGAAACTTACTTCCGACCCCCAAAACTTCCCTTAACCTGGCCGGTGGTCCATCTTGGGTGTCCCCCTTTGGCCCATTGTTAGTGTGTTGCAGGTGGCTGAGGCTGCTGATTACTTCCAATCTAATCCGCTGAGGAAATTGAGGTCGGAAGCCATATTGCCATAACGCGCGCCGGTGTTTACGGAATGAGTTTTCGGGTTTTTTCCCACACGTACACAGGTGTGTGGTGCAGGTGTCGTTGCAACATTCCGAAGAGCATACCAGCAGTCAGTCAGACATCACAATGAATGCGGGACGAACAAAGCTAGTGTGATGCAGCAGTAGAGAAAAGGAGTTTACGGGGGGAAATCGGCGACGGCACGACAAGTATGTGACCCGGTAAATTCCTTTGTCCGTGACGTCACCGGTAGAAATTTATCGAAAAATGAACACTATCAAATCTTTCAAGAAAGAGCTAAAAGATTGTTGAGAAAACCGGTAAAATATGTGTCCCCCTGTAACAACAAACGTCCCCTTGTATACACAGGTGTAGGCAGAACTCTGTCCAAACACATGGACAAGTGAGGTAACAACGTGGAAATCACCAGCCAACCCTAACAAACGGATCTAGCGACAAGACACTACATTTAATCCGTCTAGGGGTCATGGTTTACACAAGTGAAAAATTGATAACACCCAGCTTTCTGCGCAGTGCCCATTAGCAGGGAAAAAAGATAACAAAACTCTAGGGACATATAGAGGGAGGATACGAACAGTGAGGATTACGAAAAGAAGATTATGAGGAACAGTGACACAGATATAATGTTGACTAGGAGTGTGCCTCGTGCCAATAGATGGTGACACATGATGCCCCTAATACGTCCGTCCACTAGGGACGATTTTGCTTTGCTTACCATTTTAAAAACGAATAGAACGGGTTAAAAGACATCCATCTGCACAAACACAAAACACTCGCGTCCACTTCTACTTTAACAAGATACTCTCGCTAAAACTATTACCTCCAGTTTAACGAAATCAAAAACTTCAAAATTTCGATAAAGGTTACCGACTTATAAGTAGCTAGCAAACAAGAATTTTTATCCAATTCTAGCGAAACTACTTTCAAAAATACTTCAAAGGATGTAACGCATTATATTTCTTACCAAACACGCGGATTACTCCATAAATTTAAGTTGGAATTAACAGCAATAGGTATAATTTTATCTGATGGCCATCCGGTTTCTTCTTTCCAAAACTTAAAAAAAAAAATAAAAATAAAAAATTCCCAAATAATTAAAATGCTAACATAACTTCAAAAGTCGTTGGTGACAACGCGAGTAAGAAACGGGATAATTATAATTAATTTTTCTAACAGTTAAGTAGGTTGATTATCCCCATTTCAAGAATATCGCTCGAGAGCCAATATTAGATTTTAATTCTATATGATGATTAAAAAAAAAAAGAAAGAGAAACTGCAAAAAAGTAAATGAGTCTATTTTAAAAATGTTTAAAGGGAATTTATTCTAGAGCGACTTACGAAACCGGCAAAAGAAGAAAAATTATTCCCCTAGATAAATTAGAAAATTTTTTGAGAAATTGTCCTCGATACATTTAGGCGAATAACATTTATTGACGGATTATATTTTTTTATTGGCCTACAGAAGAAAATATTTATTTTTAAAATTGGATGCGGTACGCAATAATTTCATTACTAATAAGATTACTGTAGCGATGACTTATTTTCACCTTGAAAAATCGTTTTAACAACGCCACCCAAATAACTTTCTATAAATATACTAAGGAGTATGCAAACGACGCCAATAGAATATGCAAATTTTGTTATTTTTCCGAAAATTGCGTCACCAAACACGTTTTCGATTCGAAATTCCGACTGTTCGATCGTCTAAACGCGCGACAAAATTGCATTCGTGTTTAGAGTAGATTTTTCCGTACCAAAGTTGCAGTAGTCAGATGTAAAAGTGCGCATTTATGCATATGACAGGTTGACGAACTTTTTAAGTAAACTAGTGCTGAAATTCTGATAGAAATTTTCCGAGAAATTTCGCTATTCCGGTACTAAATTAGCATGATAAATAGATCGGCCGGCATTATTTAACATTTAAAATTGCAAAATAGCTATAACTTACATCAGAAGAAAGGCCAAAGACGCGAGGGTGGCCGAGAGTGGGCGTTAAGGGATCGATCGATATTTCAAGCTTAGAATACGTAAATTTTCAAGTATCATTTTAGCGCATTTTTTTTTGTTTTATTTTGTAAGTGAAAATAAAAAATCGTAAAAACTATCGAATTTTCTTCAATTTTTTTTTATCTAAAAATCGATTAAAAACAGGAATTTTTACAGTTTAAAAATTCGCACATGACGTACCGAATTCGATAGCAAAAAAAAAATTGCTTAACAATCATTCAGTGTAAACAGATTTAGAATAAATTTAGTAGGACGAAAAGCGTTTAAACTGTCTTTTTTTTTTTTTTTTTGCTAAAACAGAGTTTGAGCTACTTTGCGAAATAAAAAATTTATACAGATTTTCCTAATACTGAACGTATTTAAAAAATCGATAATTTTTAAATAAATAAAGATTTCATTCAGCAATTGCTCTAATTTAATTACTAAAAACATTTAGCAAACTTTTTGCGACAGATGGCGACACAATCTATAAAGTGTAACAAATAATAATGAAACTGCTAAACCAAAGCAGCGAGATTATACGCGACGATAAAAATGCTAATAATTCCAATAAATATGGCCAATCTAAGAAATATAACCATTTATAAAGAATAACATGTTTATTAGCCGATTTTTAATCGCAAATGTGTGTTATGACATTGCATAATGTATTTATTTTGCTTTTCTTTCGCAAATAATATTTTTTTTTGGTCATACTGACAGTTCTTAGTCTAACTTAGGCGTGTCTTAATGATCAATGAATAGGGACATTTTTGAAGGAGTTTCATGAAATTTTCTTTAACTAAATTTAAAATTACACTTAAGCAAACTTATATTATCCAAAAATTTGATCCCTGAACTAAGAAAACAACACGCATTATTATTTTCTAAAAAAAGGAGAACTGAAAATGTATGCCCCTTTTGTATGCATTTATCAATGGAGGGGAAAAAAAAATATTTTATTATGTGGATTTTCGACTAATAAAACAAAAAAACTATGCGAATCTCCGAGTCGAAAATTCTAAGGTTAATGGATTACGCAAAAAACTAATTAGTTATAGTCTATTCTTATGATTAAGGAAACTATTATAAGACTAGTCACGATATTATTAACAGCGTAAACATCTACTGTATAAACTGCACTCGCTTGGAAACTGGCATCAGATTCCTTTGAAATTTTTTTGGAGGAACCAATAAACGGCCTGACGCTCCTAACGCCAGTTGGTTAATCTTATTGTTTGATCAGCTTTATAATACACTGTGGCCATGGTAAAATTCCATGATGGTTTATCATTAATATAAAATTACAGGAACAAGAAAAATTGGCACGAAAATAGAACTATTATTATGGAAAATCAAACGGTTAATTTCTTTTATTTTTCTTATTCTTTGATAGGTTTATGCAGCTTTTTATCTACATAAAGGGATATTTAGTAGCGGGTCAGTCGTAAGCCTAGCATGATGGGGTCGACCAGAGGATTAAGGATGAGGATCGACAAGCTTCTGTAAGAAAATCAATGAAGGTGATCTCGAATTCTTCAAATGGAAAGTCGAAACTAATTCACGCGGCCATCGACAAACTTTTCTTTTATGAGATTTATTTTATGACTGTCGATTGTGTGAATTCATAAAATTCTCTTTCTTTTTTTTTTATTTTTTACAGTATGAAGTTTAAAGGAATATTACTATTACAAAATGTTAAAATGCAACGGACGGATGAAATAAGAATGCAAACTACTATCAATTACTTTCTGTCAGTTCAAAATTTTTCATATTTTGAATTTTTGCATTTTATAATTTTGAATGCATATCATTACCAATAATAAATATTTTCTTACATAAAATAGAAATGGATTCTGATAAAATAGAAACAGTAATAATTCCTTTTATATTAATATAATTTAATAAAATCTGTGCAGACCTACTTTATTATGAACAAAATGATAAAATTAGTGAAATGTTATATTCTATAAAATATTTGCTAAGAAACTTTAACTGAGAAACAATTTTTAGTTGATTTTCAAAAATTTTATTTAAAGATAGTCCAGTACTGGGATTGTTAGTACTATTGTAAATCTAAGATCTCATATATATAATATCTCTTAATCTAGTATAAAATACTGATATAGCATCAACATAATGCAATATAGGCTGGATAGAAATTCAGGAAATGTAGTCTTCATAATTAGTAGTTATCAATTATAACTGTTTAACAATTGATTTCTAAAAAATAAAATCCAATTATAAAATGAAAGAAATATTTAAGGTACCATGCTTCCAAAATTAAGAGTAATGGAAAAATGAACTTAAATACATAATCAAAATTGACAAAGCTGAGACACTGTAGAATAAAAATTATTATTATGAGCAATTTATTTCTTGGTCTAGCCAAGAAAAAAAAAAAAGTGAATATTAATAATTCTACTTGGATTTAAACACTAATTAAATATTTTGCTAATATTTAAGTTCAATGATGATGATGTTTTGGAAAAATTTCTTCAAAAAATAACAAATAAATAATTTCCCTGTTTTAAAAAGGAGATTTATTTCTCTTTTTTATTTATTTTTTTCCATTTAAAAAATAAAGAGAGATTTATATTGAAATAAATAAATTATCTATTGATCAAATACTCGAGATTAATTAATACATTTGATATAAAGGTCTAAAGAGACAATTTAAAATCTTCCTAGCTAAATTATTGAAGTATAGTAAAGGAATCTAAAAATGTATATTTTAAAAACAAAAGAGATTATAGACATAAATTTTTTTAATGAAAATCAGAATAATACAGGTTTATATTCATTATGAGAAGTGTGTTGATACACTTCATTTAACTGTCTCATTTCAATCAAAAATTTGAAAATGTATTCACAGGTAATTTTTCAACAAAATGTGAAGGAAATGGATATTTACCAAAAATCAAAAAGCAACATATGATGACAATAGGAAAATTTATAAAAACATAGTTATCACTGAATACAAGATTTGGATCTTATTGAAATTATTAATATAAAATATAAAACTTAATTAATAATTGTATCTAAGAATTAGTTTTTCAGAAAGATAACTTATAAAATTTATCTTTAAAATGGAAACAAATATAATCAACCAAATTCATGGAATTATCTTAAGCTTTTTCACATAATAATTGTTAAGTATATTATATAGAAAGTGGACTTGAAATTGTGTGTGGAAATAGGTATCAAGATTATAAATATTTTATGTGCAACTTTATAAGCAGATTACATAAACAGGAAAATAGGCTTATTCTCACAGTATTAATAAGGAATGTAAAACAATAGAATGCATATAGATAATTAATGCTATTGTTTTAAATAAAGGAAGAAAACAAAACTGATTAATGCTTCTCATGAGATTTCTATTTCCTGTTATATTAGGAATAGTTTGTTATATCAAGAAATTTAATTATATTTGATATGTATTTGCTTAGTATTAAATATTGATTACAGTATAGCATTCCCTCATCTATTATTAAACACTGGTATTCCATATATATTTTTAGAGCCATCCTATCTTCTGTTTGCTGTATTATATAAAGTTAACATGTTAGTAATTTTGAGAAAGTTTTAATAACAAAGAAGAAAAAAAAATTAAGCAAATACTGCCAATTTTAACTAACAAACTGGATAGTATATTGAATATAAATATAAATGCTACTCCCAACAATTAAATATTTGAAAAATTATAAAAAATATTTTGCAGAAAATGAAGACAATAATACTGATATTAATTCCTTATAATTAAGCTATGGAACATAAAATAAATTTTTCTTTAATAAGGTAAACATTTTAAAAAAGATTTTAAACAATATATTTGAGATTGTTTAAAATTCTAATTTTCTACAAAAAGAAGCATCAATAGATTTTCCTGGATGAAATGAAATTGTTGGAATAAATTTGATTATGATACAAATGACATTGAGTTTGTTGCAAAAATAAGACAAAATCAATTTGAAAACCTTTCATCAAGAACTTGCAGTAATATAGCTGACAATCATTTGGAAGTCCAGAACAATTAACTAAAAAATCTTTTACTTGATTGTATAGATAGTAGACTATCAAGTATTGATAGTTAAAAATTGTATCAGTGAATCTGCATTTGTTGAGAAATTAAATATGAGGACTATACCAAAAGTAATGCAAAAGTGGGACTTTTTTATTAACTGATATAGATCATCAGATTGCACATATTGGTAGAGTAATTCTTCTTCCTCCTCTTCTTTATAATGGATTCCAATCAGAAGCAATATGCCATCATTGAGTTCTTGACAAAGAGGGTGCAGATTATGATATCCAATGACAATAATAATTTACACATTTAGTTATATAAGTTTAAAGAAGAAAAAACTATCAATGAAGACAAACCATGCAATGAGAGAC
>WUQG02450178.1:0-34930 GCA_011317285.2 Androctonus mauritanicus | reverse complement strand
AAAGGGACAACTCAAACTGGTCGTTGTCCTGTCATCAGCCGGATTCGTGCTGTGCAAGCCACCCCGGGGAGACGGAGAAAAGGGACATCTGCGGCCCTGCCACTCGTCCATCACTTCACGTCACTCTAACTACATCTACCCCTGGCGACAGAACAGTGTACTAAGGGGACGAAGATCGATGACATAAACCGTTCTGTCGGTATGAAGTGGCCAATAGACTCGCCAACCAACTTCGAGGCGAGTAAACAGAAAAATGACTGCGTGGGAATTCACGCAATGGCTACAACTCTCCACCACAGCTAACTTTCACTATTTCGTTTTTCCTGTCCGTGTCCGGGATTAAAAACAACGAGAAGTTCGAAATATGCAAGAAAATGACTCTTCCTTATATCTGCACCTAAAGAGTATTTTCTGTCTGATTTTTGCTGTTACTGTAAAGGGCGATACATAAAAAGGCAAACGCGCAAGAAAGGGGGGAAGACAATGACTGATGTCGAGCGGTCAGGACCCATCGTTTGACAATTAGTAGTTCTTTTTTCCCACCTTATCTCGGCTTGGCAGGGTTCCAAATAAACCTGGCGGTCACAGGATTAACGGCCTACAATACTGGACTATGGCAACATTCTTTACTCAAGTTGGTCACTGGAGAAAGAAATATTTTTTTTTTTTTTTGTTATCAGAAAGTAAAGTCTTCTAATCAATTAGTCCCTATCTCGGATGAAATAATAACAGGTCGAAAAAAGTTCCATTTGCACATTATACTAAAACTGTGTGTATTTTTATTTTCCAGCTTCCGTAAAAACGTACTCTGCAATGATATATTTATACATCCCTTTACTGGATACAGGCGGATGGAACTAAAAACAATGCGGAATATAAAGTAAAAATTTATTTTCCGTCTCGGAATTCGCCAACAAAAATGGGATTAAAGCTAGCTGACTTTGTTACTAACAGGGTGCACGGGGAGTTATTAAGAACGTATTTCTCTCAAATATAGTAGGGATTACTAAGAATTAAGTATGTTGTCTTTTTATTTTTACCAAAGTTCATAATGTAAGATATGTCGAGAGGGAGGTTAAAATGTTGTGTACAATCGGATTATTAAGTCCTCTTCAATCGCATAAACAGAACGGTGCAGCTAACTGGAAGAAATCTTTATTTTCCTAGGCAAAAACGGTTTCTTTGATGCAGTCTGCACGGCAGAGCAGAGATAATGTAAAGAGAAGACACCATTACAGGCACTTCCCGAGCAAATTCGGAAAATCTCTCGAATGAATTTTTTCAAATTATAGATTTATATGTATATATGTTTTTTTTATATAAAAATGATAAATGTTTATAATCTTTATCCAACAAGATAAAGGTATATGGTGCTGTCTAAATACATATGGTGTTTTAGCAAATCCTTTATTTATCTACTAGATAAAATTTGACGGCTGATCCAACAGAAGACGGTGAGAAAATGGCAGATGGAAGTAGAGATGTAACGCAAGAACATATCGGTCACTAATAACGTTATTCAGCCCACGGTGGACCAAAGTCTCGCAATGAATCAACAGTAACGATCATGTGATGAAATTAGTTAGTTCGTGGTCAGAAATCCAACCATTTCACATTGTCAGAAAGGGATTTATAATTGAGGATGAATCGTCTGTGTGCCATTTTGATCCCTTTCTATAGAATTTATTTCGAAAAATTGATCGTTTGTGTTGAATTACTGTATGATATCACATATAAGAATGCTTCTCAATCTTGTATTCCCCCTCTCCCATTTTTTAACACTTTTTATCATTTAATAATGCATTAAACAACAACGCTGCAAATGCAAGTTTCGTGTAAGAACTTCGATAAGCGCGAAAAAATTTCCTTTTCTTTTTGTTTATAAAAAAAGAAAAAAACTTTCGATTTTTAATTTCATTCCAGATGATGATAATTAAAATTTATGTAATCCATTTTAATTAGTTTTCATCTACTCAATTAAACTTAGAGACTAACAAAGATCGATGGAGACGTGGTAGGTAATATCCGGAACCATATATATCGAGAAAATTAAATATGATAATCATATAAATTGCATATATTATTAAAGTTTCTGTTTAACCGATGATAACTTTATACATTTGTTTGTTTAACTGGTCTAAATTATTTTCTTTTTGAAGCTAATTTGATTTTTTTTTCTAAATACAAAAATGGTAGATGGTGAAGAAATTTCCTTAAGGCAATTTTATATCACGATCTCGATTCGTTTCGTTTGTAGCAATTAGTAAGTTATTTTTTTTTTCTTTTCGATATTTCATTCTAACTGGAGTTCGCAACACTTTGAATTATAGATCACATTAATCTCATTTACAAGAGGACGGAGCTGACTAATGGTGAATATCCTTCGACCCACAGCTGTTTCTGCTTCTCCCATCAGGCTACCACTTTCCCCGAGGCCATATAATGGCCGATTGTAGCACTTCATCAGACGGTACTTGCTGGTGAATAACTTGTTTCTTCACTTTAATCTTTATCTGATTTAAAAACCCGCTTATTCTACTTCTTGTTTATTAGACTGTCGATCTCAGGCGGCGCCTGTGACTTATTAAAACTCCCCCAGGAGTAGTAACTCAAATGGCTGACAATATGAATGATGACACGAACAGAAATCTAGCATTTGCGGCCATCTCTGCCAGAAATTCCATTACACTGGCTAGAAAATAACTTTATTAGCTACATTCCGTCTTCCTTTTTGATTACGCAATTAAGGCTTTTGTTATTTCTTGTACAGTCTAAGTAGCTGCGCAGCATTTTAATTCAGTTTTATTCTTAGTTTCACATGTAACGATTTTAAGTTATTCGATTAAAATTTGCTACGAGTAACCGAAATAAATTAATTTTCACTTTTAAAATTTATATATAACTTATATAAAGAAATTCGAATAATATTTCACTAGTTCATTTATAATTCATTTTGTCTAAAATAAATTTTATCATCGAATTTAATTAGGTCTCATAAAAACTGCATTTCTTTATTCGTCTATTACTGTTAATGCAAAATTTATTACTTCACGAAACATTTATTTTTTTTTTCCTCATATAAAAATGATTATTTAAATTTTATCCTGATAAAAAATATACTTTTATTTGCTATATTCAATTTAAAAATGAATATATAGTGTGTGAACCTGTGTGATGTATGTAGATTGTATGATTTGTGTGGACTGTGATGTGTGTGTTGTGTGTGTGTGGGATGCGTATATATATATATATATATATATGTAGGTTGTATGTGTTGTATAGATTAAGTGTTATATATTGTGTACATGTTTATATGTATCTTTACAAAGAAATACAATGTTTATGCGTAAAAATAAATATATATATGCTTACAATACAATAAAATAAACAGATTATTGATAATAAATTAGATAATTATATGTAGACATGTTTTCTTTATTCTATGTTTTGCATAGAATAAAGAAAACATAAGACTGCTTTAAGTTTAATATGAATTTTCAAAAATAATAATGCAAAAATCTACCAAGTTTAATTTAAGAACATGGCAGATTTATAGTTTAATATTCGTTAAAACATTAAACATTTAAATTCCGAATGTAATGTAACATATAGAAGTGTTTTGTTTGTTTCCTCAAATATGTAAATTTTATGAATTTAAAAGACGAATATGATTTTATCGGAAATATTTGAAAATAAGATGCATTCCAGTTTATTTTGAATAGTTTTAAAAGAACAAAATGCAGCGTGGAAAAAAAAACCAAACTGTTATTATGCAGTAAGCAACTGATTGAATACATGTGGAAACAAGAAAACTTTCTTTGGCAGATGGTATATCTGTCTGTGTATTAAAGCAGTTGACCAAAATAGGAATGTTGGCTAGTCTCTACTATTTTATCAGAAAATGTCAATAACTGGGACAAAACTAGAGAACGAACTGGCGATCAAGAAGAGTCTGGAGAATTTCGGTCGCTTGTCACAATCTACCCGGTAGCTGAATTCAATTTGCCTTCGGTGAAAAGTTACATGCCCCGGGGATTGACGGGGATCTTCTACGTATTGTTAAGAGTGGCAGAGCTGAAAGCCTTCGATCCTAGTATCTGGCATCACCACAATCAAGAATCTACGTTGATCTACCTCGGAAATAATGGTTGGAGTATAAAAGATAAAATGTACTGTATGACTTGGCACATACTGATTTTCCATTCCAGTTAAGGATTTTCTCTTTCGCCCAATGGAAGTTAGATATACGGCAGATTGGAATTGCGAATTTGAATATTTTATTTGTAACTTTCGAGACGTATAGCCAGTAAATATTTTTTTTCTCTTTCCTTTTCTTTTTCTAGCCTCCTGCAAGCGTTATACGTAACGGTCGATTCTTTACAGCTGTCACAATATCTGCCTAAAGACTGTAACAAATAGACAATTCATGATTGATGTCAGTTAACAGAGGCACAAACAGACAGCAAGAATGATTTATTCACGCTAATCCGATTGTTGTCATGGTATAGGATACGATTATTAATGATATAGGTAACCAACGAAGGAGGAGGATCAACTTTTGCTACCCGAGATCAAAATGATTATAGATTACATATAATAAATACATTAATTGAGTGTGACAGTAAAACCCTAAATATATAATTTAAAATTTTGTAGCTCCGTTTCTGGAATACGTTTCACATTATCGATTGGTGGATAACTTCCCTTTGCGTCAAAGGTGAAGAATTAACATTGAAAAGGAGGATGTAGGTCAACCGAAATGAATTTTATGTATTCTACTATACACGGCAGAGAGTAAGAGCCGAGTCAAATATCCGTTGTTTAATTAAAATTCCCCAAACTGTGGTCATTTATTGACCTTCTAATTACGTATACAGAGCTCGAAGGTAAAAGACTTTTGTCATTCTGACATATACACCTTGCATTCTGCCAGGAGAAGAGGTTTTCTTGTCAGTTTTAACATATTTTTAAAACACTTGTTTGTATAAGCGCCATTGTACTGTCTTACCCAATAAATCAAAAATTTCTATTAACTATGTCAACAATAAATGAACTCCAATTTCCTGAATATTCAAATTACGACAATTAAACTAACTGCTTTAAACGCCATTGCTGTAAGTCATTTGAACGGCAAAACTTTTATTTATTTTTAAACAGAATTTACTGAACCGAAAAAATGCTGTGGAGAATATCACAAAGTCTTTCCAGAAAAACAAATATAAAAATATAAGACGATTTATGAAAAATGTACATAAGAAAATAAAGTTTCAATATTTTAAAATATGAAATTCTTTTATATATATATATTTTTTATTTTTATTTTTTCAGAAAAGAGAAAGAAAGAGACGAATTTCTAACAATATCGGCCGTTCAATATTAATTTTTATTATTATTCTAAAATAACTTAGTTATAATCCGTTACAGATGTTGATTTGAATTTAAATACATTAAAGTAAGTAAGTACTCAATTTTAAATTAATCTTACATGATGCTATTTAGTTAATTTCCAAATTTTTTTTTTTTTATAGTCACTAAACATATTTCCCTAATCCCGCTTAATAAATATTAATGTAGAGGTACTTCTATAAGATATAACTGAATAATTGATGTAGATTTTTTCCCTGTTGTATAATTCATTAACTCGAATTCTCTCAATCGAATATATAAAGCACGATTTTAATTGACCGAATCGACTAACAAGCTTATAATTTTTCCGTAACTAGATATAAGGATTATTTTATCGAAAATTTTGTTTATTAACAGGGGAAAAAAATGTTTAATATCGTTAACTGTAATTAGAAAATATTACATTTTAACATATTTAAACGGATGATCTCGTTAATATGTATAAATAATAAATTAAATCATTTATGTTATTTACGCAATTTTTATTTTATTTTTTGCATAAGTTTTCACGTAAAATCATAATTGAAAAAAAGGTTTCGGCTCTTCAGAAAAAATAATAAAAAAATTACTATTATTTGTACCAAAATTAGTTTTAAATTATGGCTTTGTCTTTTTTTTTAAACTTTGCAATACTGTGTAAGTGAAAAAATACTGTAGATAAATTAATTTATGGAAGTCGAATAATCGAATTTAAAATTACTGATTAATCTAACGGATATAAGGAAGAGAAATTTTGTCACAACTCTTTTAAGAGCAATTATTCTAGCTTGAGGTGTTTTACGTCTTAGAAGCGTGCTCTATCAGTTTTCTCCTTTCTCCTTCAACCGTTGTCATGTTGCTCATTTGTGTTATTCTTTGGCACATTAGGAAAATCTTAACGAGATGTCTTTTCGCCAGTTAACAACTATGCGAACAATACAATTTTCTAACCATAAACGACAACGTCATTCTAGTTTGTGAGCCAGATTAAAGAAATGACAGCTATGAGAACGATCAAAATGAGAAATGTCGGAGTGCAGAGGAAATTGTGTGCGAAGTAAGTTTTGAGAGAAGTAGTCGAACAATAGCGATTCTCCGATCCCTAGGGCACTATCAACTCTCTTCTCCAAATAACCGCATTACTCATTCCCGAGGAAACAAACCGCGAAAGTAGTTCGAGATGAGACAGGATATGTTAAAAAACAAAGAACTGAACAGTTTCTGAGTAAAGAAAGAAGTGATTTTCTAGGATGTCATTAAGACTTTAATCACCGCAGAGAATAAGATAAGAAATTAGAAACTGTCTACACTTCATATAGAGCTCCGTACTAACTTCAAACATGGAAATAATTTTAAATTGAAAAACCGCAATACTGACTCTAAAATGTCTCTTTAACAGAAGACATTATTGTGGTAATTTGTGGCATAAACCGTCCAGCCGTATCTGAATATATTTCACTGGCAAAACATTGATATTCTAGGCCTACATTGTTTTTTTTCTTCTATTTTTTTAGTAGAAGATTGAAATAAGCTACCGGCTCAATATCTCCATCTTTCATTTTTTTTAAATTATAAACTCTTCTAAATTGTATGATTGATGATGGCGATTATGAAAGTCTCTTTTGATTTATTAAGCTAATGATTTATCATTTTTGATTACATATTTTTCAAATAGACAAATATTTTTTATATTTATTTTTTTGGTGACATTCGTTCCGAATTATATTTATTTTATCATGAAAAATGAAAATACGGTTATAGTAAAACGTCTTTAATCCGGAAATCGCTTTATCCGATCAACATTTTTTGTATATACAAGCTATAGATATTTTTTTTTTTTTTTTTTACTACGCCTATTGTACATTCTCTGCATAAATAAAACATAGCCTGTTTATGCTTAAAATTATACTTTTTAAAGATTGAAATAAATAAATAATATGCAGAAATATTAATTTTGTCATAAATATTATTAATTCTGCCATTGAAATATTTTTTATTGATAAAATATGCATAAGGACGGTTCCAGTTCATTAATTCGGAATATTTAAAATCTAGATTAATAACGTTTTACTGCATCAACTTTATAAGCAAACACAATGCTGTACAGTATATACATTTAAAACGAGTTAAATATTTGTTAAGTATTAAAATATCGATCGCACTTTATGCTTAAGTTTGCATAAAGACTCTACGTAAGCAAAAATATTATATCGATAGTTCATATTTACATAAAAAATGAAGATTTTTGTCCTATATCATTATTATACAAATCGAAAATACTGTACGAAGTAAACGACGAGAAGTTATTCTTTCGTAGATGCACAGCATATTATTCATTCTTTTCTTCTCTTTCATTCAAAAAATGCATTTATTTCCTTCGTTTCTTTCTTTCCTACTGCATATATATATTTTTATTTTATTGTTTCCATTGTCATCTATCGATTTTAATATTAGTATGGTTTTACTTAAGAATAATAAAAAAGAATAAATAAAATTCCGACATCTTTTATTTGGTACATTATTGTTCTGCATCTGACGCAATAAATGCTGTTTAAAAATTTACGTTCTCATCTGGAAACCAGAGTGAAAATTTGAAAGTTTATTGCTTTTTAGCGTATTTTATCGTAGAATTATTTAGACTTAGAATAATTTGAATTGGATATAACCAAACTGCACGATATTATTACTCAGTCAATTCAAAATATCTTGAAGAGAAAGAGAGAGAGAGAGAGAGATACTCCGCATTATTCCATAGCTAAGTACTTACGATCAAATGTAAATTCAAATCTCGTATCCGATGGTTCTCCGTTTTCAGCAAGAAATAATCTTTACGGTGACTTTATGTGAAGGTGTAAAATTCGATATAATATATTCTAATATCACTCTAAATTTCCTTCAGTCTCTGTAAGGAAACTTGCCAAACTTTTTAGCAGGAAGAGTGATGCGATAAGACCATCTAATTTCTAATGTAGTATAGCCCACACACACACACATATATATATATCTATATATCTAAGGCAACAGCTGACGATCTCCGCCTTTCTTCTTATTGCCGTCAGTTCTTTTCCTGTTCCATTTCGCTTCAATAAAATGTAAAGTTTACCCACTTACTGGCAAACAGGCGGGGCTGGATATAAAGTGAAGGCTAGAATACAACAATCGGCGGACGGCCATAATATTCCATCCTGTTTCCTACTCAAACTTTCATAACTGCAATAAATGTGGCCAAAAGTAATATTTATACCTCACGCGCTCCCTTCTGTCCCACTAACAGGTCTGGGTCGGAAATTCCGCTCTACTTATTTTTCTCCTTGGTTAGACTAGGAAGCTCCTAAGGGGCTCTCTTTTACAGTTCGAAGAACAGAAAAAAAAAATACCAACAGACTTTTATGTTAGTCAACAAATAACCATTGTCTCGGTTTATTATTAACGTTATGTCAAATTGAATTTAAAGCCACAATCTACACACAAACAGCCTCTACAAATGGATGTAATTACAGCCAATTCAGAGTTATTTATAAATTATATTAAATTACTATAAAAAATAGTTTAAAGTTAGTTTTGTTTATAATAATTAATATCTTTTCAAGAAAATAGATTACAGAGGTCTGTATCCTATATATTAGGCAAAAAATACTTTAAAATATTCATTAATATTTTCAGCATGGTTTGAATGCCATCAGCGTTGCAGATTATAATAAAATGACATGTGACAGAACTTCAAAATCTGCTAATGCTATTATAGTTTTACAGGCCATCTTCGATCAAACTTTAATCCAAGCTTGAATTCTATAATGGCCGATGACGACATTCAAAACAGGGGAAAAAAATGTTATTTAATACATTTGAAGAATTTCCTGCTTAATATTGCTCAGTTTTTATTTCTATCTTTATGAAAAATGAGAGGTGATATAAACTGCTTAACGTAATCTGGAATATGATGGTGTCCATAAAAATATTTCGTGCGACGATTCCTTTCAAGCTAGCAAATAATTTTTGAAGAATCCAATATAGTTTGAAGTCGAAGTTACTGTCGTATCGGTGGAAGAGGGGGAGGAGGAGGTGACAACCCGCATTTAATAGCTTCATACGACTGATGAGATTGAGTAGGCCGTTGCGACCTCCGCTCCCTAGAAACGACGGAATTCAATTCTGTAGAGAGTGAATGGCCTAAGTTGAGTAAAAGGGAGAAGAATGGTAGCCCGTTAACGAAGTCCTGTCTGTATCCATACATCTATGCGAGCATAGATGGGAAAACGAGCGCCAAGAAATCCTGGTGGACATGGCAATTCTCAAGAGAAATACGACCTGCGAGCAATATCGTCAATTGGTGTTGGTCTCAGTCTGACTGTCTCTATCTTTCAACGAGAGCAACGATCCGAGCTCGAATTTCTCTGCTCGCCCATCTATTACTGGTCATAGTCTGCCAATATCACTGAGTGGCCCACTATGGCTACCTTTTTTTTTCCTTCTCTTCCGAGCATCCCCGAGTGTGCGTGTAGTAACAGTCCAGAAATCGGATCGTTTTCTCAATCTCCTTTAGTATAAAAAGAAACAAGAAACACCGCACACCACCTGCTGGGCTCCCTGGTAACGAGCTCTTAATGTGCACAACAACAATCTGATGGGGGGATGCGTTCGAAAACGGCCGATTTCCCGACCGCCATTAAATCCCGGTTTGGTAGTGCGGTCTACCTGCCAAGATATCGTTACAGCGTCCATTTCCAGTATAGAAACACGATCGCTTGTCTCGCCATCGACGAAATTACAAATCTCTTAAGGTAACATTTAGCACGATTAAGAAAGTCAATGTTTGTTGCAACGTTAACGATCGCCGATACAACAACCAGAAGTTTTCCACGTTTTATGGTAGGTCTACCACGTTTACAGGATTGCAATTCGGATAACGGTTTCTGTTTCCCGAAACCTCAAAATTTTACCACTAAAGTCTTGGAAGAGGAAAATCGTCTACAGTTAAAGTTATCGACAAACCGACTCTACAAGGTTTCTTTAAGCCAAAGGTTTTCTTTATTGAATAGTGACAGGTTTATTGCCGAAGCCTCTTTACTGACAGAGTTTCAATTTATCGAATTTTCCAACGTTCGATCATGTTCTTCATTTTAGTTGGTGCTTCGTTAAATCGAGACTACAGACAGAAATAACGAGATTGGTTACGCTTGGAAGATTTAACGAATTTCTAAAACAGCAATCTATCGCAGTCTACGAATAAATCAAGTATACGCGAATTCTTTATCTATTATTCAATACGAGGAAAAATTAAATTACATTTAAAATCTCTTTATAAATATGAAATTATTTCATGAGAGACAGAGAAACTCGTTTATCATTAAGAAAATAATAATCATCGTATATGGCCAAACACGTGTGTCCTCTTTACTGTTTCACCACGATTATTAAAATTTGGTGTATATAACACTCGAATTTATGCCAAGAAAATAAATAATTAAATCGTAGTTCCTCTAAAAAGACTAAATCCGCAGGGGGCGGTGAGTCGTAAAAATGGCTGCATGCATCTAAACACGTGGAAGAGTTTTCACCATCGATATACTTGGTTTTCAATTACTATTATTGTTATTTTATTCGAGGAAGAATTTTTACCGAATTTAATTAAACACGACTATTATTCGTTATTTAATACTTTTAAGTTTTTACAAATATAAGTCTGAATCTTTGTCATGAACATTATGCAGCAGAAGTTTCACAATGACATAGACAGAGTTGATATTTTATCTCGGTTTAGTGAACGCAATCCAATTGCCATTCAGACGTTCAACACATCATCATTTATCCAGAATGTAAACAAGTCTGCGATCTTCGCCTGTTTGTCTCTAGGGGCTTCAACCGGATGGACTGGTCTATCCGGTACGTCAACTGCACACCACTTCAACTCATGACTGTCCACTAATTTATTCTGCCAGAGATAGAGTTGACGCGTTTCCAGGTAGATATAATGCCTCTTGGGAACATCCACTTCAATTGTGTTTTATCAATTCAGCTTTCTCTCTCTCTCTCTCTTCTATTTTCCACACTCAATATAAAAGAGTACACGAGTAACTCCTTCGATAAATTACAACAAAAAGCGTTTTTCGGTTAATGAAAATAATTTAAATGACAATTCTATCAATTAAAAAATATTCTGGCAGAAAAAAAAAACGCGGCGTTTATGGAATTTCGGAACGATTTCAATAATTTAGAAACGCAAAACTTGATTCCGTTCTGGAGTTTGTTGGGATGGCAGAATCTTTTGCGCAAATTCGGAAATTATTGTTTATATGTTATCATAACTTTTAATGAAAACATTATTAAGAGTTAAGAAAAACAAAAATTGGTAAAGGATGCAATTAATTTCAAATTTGAGACCAAAATATTGCGAGAATTGTTCGCGCTGATGGCTACTTTTGAGAACTAATTAATAACAGCGTAATTAGTTTCGTAATGATATATTTAAATATAATATTTCGCAGAAATAACATCATTAACGCGTGCTAAAACCATAATTACATTATACTGTGAATATTTATTGGTTTTATAAATAACTTTATAACGTTCGTTAAAATAAATAAACAGAATATTTGACGAATTTCACGCGTGAAACTGTAACCAAATTAACTTTATATCGAGAGAACTGTATTAATAAATCTTTACTCCGTTTTAAAACCTGATTTAAAGGACCAGAAACAGAAAACGTTCGTCATAAAACTACTGTCGTTCTCTTCTTGCCTTTTTTTTTTTTTTTTCCTTTCAGACATAAGAGATAAGACTGTTTCGGATGAGACGGTTCAGAACCGGTAAAAATAACTGGAGTGTACAATAGCAGGAACTATTGTAAATCGTATTAGAGAAAAGCCGATTCTCCCGAGTTAACAAGCAGCAAGAAGAGTAGGGGGGAAAGAAACAGATGAACCGTCGAAACTGTATCGCATTTAGATCTGTCGATTTGTACTTGGCATTCATAAGATCTGAGGTAACCGCATCAGTGTATGAAAGAAAAGACGATCCTCACAAAACAACTAGAAGAGAGAGAGAGAGAGAGAGAAAGAGAGGAAAGATGTAAGGATGGAATCTTCAAACCTAATACACTTCTACTTCCGTCGGAACGATTCCAGATGGTGATGGGTCAATGACATTCTAAATGTTTCTCTTTTCTCTATATTGTGGTAGTCGAGAAGAAAATAAGAGTTGCTAGTAATCGTCTGACATGAAAATACAATAATATTTAGTTGTCGACTGAAAGCAGGAGAAAAAAAAATGATTACAAAACATCTCAAATAACATCAATAACCTACTCTTAATACGCAAGCGAAATGCTATAATAATTTTTCGAGTAATGACGAAATAATTTCGCAGAAGTTGAGATAAATGACAATTAATGTACGATAAGTCATAAAAATGCCATTTTTCGGTTCTTTTTTTTACAATTTACGTGTTTAATATCTAAATTCTTAATAAAAAAAAGATAAACATCAAAAAAATTATTATAACGAGAGCGTGTCCATGTTATTGTTTCAAATTAAATGTTAAAACAATGATATACAATTTTGAACGAAGCCGCTCGATAAAATTAACTTCATTTTTAAGAGCAGATTTTTTTTTTCAGTAATGGAAATCTGTAAAAATCTAATAAAAATCTTTTGTTATACTTTTATATCCATTCAATTATTATAATACACATAATAATATAGAGTAATATGCGGTGAATTGATGTCAGCTTCTGAACTCAATTTATTTATGAACTGCTACCAACCATTAGATAATGATAAATAACGTGGAACTGACGTTGAGAGATGAACATCTTGTCATGGAAATGTCACATGATCGTTATGATCGCATCGGTTTTATAAATTTTCTTAGAGGAATGACAAATTAAATGAATGCCATTTATAATATAAAGATGTCACAATTTCTTCGTCAAATAAGCGAAGGGCTGGATGCCCCTCACTGCTATAAACATCAAATTTTAAATTTCATTTTCCTTTCGTTTCTTTTGATAAAAGTAGAATGTAACTGCGGCATATGTACCACATCACGTAAGGTTGTTACTATTGTTCGCTCAACGTTATTAATTAAATAAAGAGGAAATAGCGTAGACATAATTTTTCTTGAGATTCAAGCTATAACGAACATATCTGAAGCCTAATCTACTACTAAAACTTAAACACGTTTGAACAGATAAGCATTTAAAACAGAAGGTGCAGTCGTAAAATATATTAAAGTACAAGATAATCTAAGTCAACGTTTTCAGTGTCTTCAATAAAAAATTATTTTGCTGGCATCCGAGATAAAAGCAACGAGAATATTTAGACTAACTATAAAAAATAATCAGTACTTATTTAAGAAATCTGATCCATTAGAAAATCTCATACAGACAGTGAACTACCAGAACAGACATCTTTATTTTTTTGTATGATTTTTTAATTTGGATTTTTGCCTTGTATGGAAGCCAACAAATTGGCTCATAGACGGTCGTCTTTCCGGACAGAAAAGAAGTGCAGTTGTAAGCTTCTTGGGCCAATTGTTTCGGTATAATCATCTGCCATATACAAACATTCCATTATAACAACAATAACAGACAGAAAAATTTATCTTTCCAAACATTCTATTGTCAAGCCGATTATATGGTTCAACAACAATAAACCATTTCAATAATTATATGTTTACTAACAACGTTCCAAAGAAGCGAATGTTTTCTTTCTACGCGTGTAAACCGGGTTAACGTAGAAGTTCCGTTTAGACAATAATGGCGAAATTTTATAACTACTTCTAATTCGAAAGCAGCCACGATAGCCGTAATCGTTCCTATTACAACCAATATTATATCGCTGTAATTTTAAACACAAAAAATACATTTTAAAGTAAATATATGTAATTATAAAAATAGATTTAGCCGAGAAAATTTAGTAATTTCTATCATCTAAATTCGAAGAAAGTTTTTGCCATCTTTTAATTCAAGACATTAAATTTCTAACAAATTTAAGAAGATATAAATTGAATTTATAAAACTTCTTTTTATAACAGACGTGTGTTAAAATTTTATAAACGACAATTACTTGGCGTTTGGAGAAATATTCGTAAAAATTACAATATAATATTGTTGATAACGAATGCCATTCCTTCCGTCACGACTTAGATCAGTAGTAGGTATAGATTAAGCCCGCAGCGTTATAACCATTTGTGCAGTTTAAAAGGGGCATAAAAACCTCTAACCGATCAACTAGACAGTAATGCTTACTGACAGTACGCAAAAAAGTTTTTCGTATATTAAATAGAGGATATAAAATTCGTCCCAACTTCCTCCTATTCGTTAGATATTGGCCATCCCGGAATGCGCATTTAGAAAGATGCACCAGTTGTTATTCAGTTTACTAGATCAGGACGAAATTTGCCTGATATGGCGATCGAAAGTAATGATTTCGATGGATTTATGTTCTCCATATACCACTAACTTAAAGAGTGCTGGTAGATAAGCAATTTAACCCGTTTGTGAACATGATCGCGACATTACTCATCCAAAATACAGAGAGAGAATTCCGTCGTAGAAACGGTATTGTTGTATTGTTGTTGTTCCTCATTCCATATGCGATAAAATGGAGGAAAAAAAACGTTTTATTGCGGAACAGAATATAAAAAAAGCATTTCATTCTGTAAAAACACCCGAAATATAGAGAATAATTTATTCTATAACCTCAAATTTAACTAGTTATTGATTAATAAAATTATGTTTCTTGTTGGAATCAACGTTTTCAATGCAGAAAAATCATTGATGAATATTAATGATTTTTTGATTTCAAAATATTTGAATAAAAAAATAAATTTTTGTAAAAAGTCATCATTTCACATAAAAAAATGTGAATAAATAACTCATGATAAAAAAAAGAAACAAAATCAAATGTAGTTCTACAACAAATCAGATTATTTTTGATATATTCAAACTATCAGCAAACATTAAATATTCGAAAAAAAACTAGAAAATAAAAAGTTGTAAGAGCACCAACGATGCATTTGGAAACCGTCTTGAATTTTTTAAACTTTATCAAATCTGAAAATGAAGATTTTTGTACGCAATGTCTTGTGATGAAGGTAAATTTTATCTTGATGATTCCGGCGGTTTCCGGTTTTATTGGATGTTGCGGAAATATTCCGGTTTTGATATCGATTCGAAAAGAGTCTTTCTTTAATGGAAAAGATAAACTTAGCCGCATTGTTTCTGTTTGCACGAATGCAAAAAAAAAATATTAAGAAATGTTTTATAAATATTTATTGCTCTTTGCTATGAAATTGTTGGTAGAAATCTTATTGATAAGACGAAAATATTCTGTCTGTATTCTTTATTATTTTAATATTTTATCACGAGAAAACTATAACAGTAAAATGACATCCGAACCTAATTTAAGATAGGCCCTATGTAAAAATAAGCAATTCGAATAATAGCAGTTTCACTGAATTTGAGTAATAATGATAGAAATTCAAAGAGAAATATACAGTGTATACGTAGATTTTTAGACTATTTTCTAAAGAATAATATGTCTTATAAGATTACCATGCTATTAGAAGTCTGCATGAGTCTCCACTAATATCTTATGAATTAGTAAACTTTTATAAAATTTGGTTATTGTGATCTCAACATTGTATCTTTAAATTCCATAGCATTAATCATAAAAACTTCTGACATTTTAACTTTTTTTTTTAAACTAATCGATGGATTTTTATAAAATTTAGACGACTGTCAAACTTCGATGACCTAACAATCGACTCTACCTTCAATCATTTAAAAATGGCAGACATTCAAAACTTCTAAGGTTCCACCTAATAATTTTTGAATTGCAGTAGTTTAATTTTTACAAAATTCTGCACACATGCCGTCGAAGATAACTTGATGGCATGCATCTTAATTGTGCATCTTTTAACTATTCCACGTCAACAAATATGTATTGAAAATATACTATCAGTTTTTTTTTTTTCAAAATTTGCCCTCCACAAATGGATTCGAAATAAAGAAAATATTTTTAGAATTAATACTGAAAAATAACTAGTCAAGTTATTAAATGGTATGCTGCGATGTGGACAATATAGTGGACAAATTGTACACAGAATTTCTGTGGAATTTGGTTGAAACTGACGACTCGCACCATTTTTCAACCCTGCTTTGACTTACATAATAATGCATCAGCATAGCTAACATCATAGTTATGCGAAGGTAACGAAACACTAGAGATGCAATAAATGAATAAATGCTAATCCAGGAATTTCACTGAAAAAAATTACAAATGAATCTAATGATTCTTTTTAGGATAAACTAAAGCTCTTTTAAGTAATGATCTGGCCATTAATGTAATTAATAGGGTATACATTTAAATATCTACCCTGCAAAGGAATGTAGGATAATAAATTTACTTGAAAACAATACAAACATGGATTAATTACGAAGGCAAAAAATGATTAAAATTATTCTGCTAACCGTAAAAATATGATTCTGCACAGTTTATAAATAATTAAACAAAACAATATCAAGATAAATTGGGTTATCTATAGCTAGATAATTTTTGTTTACTGCTGAAGAATACTGAAAAGTTTATCAGAGTATTTTTTTTTTTTTTTTAATAATGTAGAAAAAAGTCGCATTAATCCTATTATAAAAGCAATATCTATTTTTCAATTTTATCTTTTGGAGAAAATAAATAAAGAAATTTATTAAATCTATAAATAACAAAGTAAAAATATGAAAATTTTTGTTTTTTTTTGCTACCGTAAACAAAAGTAAAAATATCTTATTTACCGCTACTGCCTAATGAAAATATATAAAAATACATCCAGAATTTTCGAAAAAAATTATTAAATATTTTTATTGCGTTAATAATTAAAAAAAATAAATATTTTGGTAGAAACTATTCGTTTCTTAGAAGTAAAAGTTATAAAGAAAAAAATCTTTTTCAAAAACCGAGACTATGTTGTATATCAAAAACGAGAGGCATTTGCATTATAACGCCACTTTAGAATGCAAATAACGCGATTTTTTAAAAAAACATTTTTTCGATATTTAATTTATTTACATATCTTAGTAATTCCGACTTATGTTGGTAATTCTACCTTCTCAGACAACCTGTATACGGATTTGGAATAATATACAAATGCAGCATTTTTTAATTGCGAACAGCATTCTCGCACAAACTTGATCGGAAATGTGGTATAGTAGCACGACTTTTCACAGTAATTTATTTTTTATAGCAAATTAATGCCGTTCGCGTTTTAAAATTACCTTTCATAATACAGAAAAATTTCACAAAGTCCAACGAAAATTTATACCACACTTAAAACGGTGAAAATTCCGCCAAAAACCTCGAGGTATAGTGACTTAAAATACTGACAAGAAATTAATGTTTGACAAACACGAAAAGCGCATAAAATAGGAAAAAAAAAAAAAATCGATAAAAATATTTTTATGAGGTAGTAGTATTTTGCCGGTAAATGTTTTTATTTATACGTGACAATTATAATATATGACTACAATGATATCTGGGGATACAATATAGCAATTCAACGACCAAATTGTTATCGGCTGAGGAAAAACATATATATATATATATAAAAGCATCTATATTGTGCGTGGTGATGCCAGAATTGCGAAAATTTTCTATAACGTAAATTCCACGTGGTTTATGGCAAATATCACCAATAAACAAGATCATTTTGAAATGGTCTAACACTCAGAAACAATCACGAAGTTTTAGAAGCTCAATCTATCTGATGGAGAGAGATAGGACCCATAACAAACTCGGAGTAGGTTCATAACATAAAATTTCCAGAAATAAAACAGTTTCGAGTAGCCTTTTTTTATGTGGAGCGACGAAGCGGATCTTTCTGTTTCTGTATCTAAAAATCTTTCTGATTTGATAAAGAAAATTGTAATCACGCCTATATTGATGTAAATGTTAAAACAAATAAGTTTTAAAGGGAAAAAATTGATAAATAGATATATAACGTTCGTTTCTACGTTTAAAAACAAAAATCGTAACCTTATCGTCGCGTGCAACTTATTGCTGCTAACATAAAAATCAGCAGGCTGAAAACTGCACTTAATTTGTTATTTAACACCATTTTAACATTAAAACTTAAAGCAAATTATAAAGTATCGATTCAAACTGTCATAGGCGAACAATTAATGCTGAAATGTTACGAATCTTGAAAGCATTTGTGTGTAGACAGTCAAGCTGACAAAAGTGAAATTTCTTCGAATTTATACAAAAAACGAACAAATTATAATAATCATCATTACCGTTCTAAGAAAAAAAATCACTTTTGAATATATTTATCAATCTAAAAAATGAATTTTTTTACAATTTATTAGAGAGCTTATCCGGCTTTATGGAAATTTACTTGGATCTTTTAAAATTTTCTAAAATGGATATTCTACAAACTACATCGTTATTTTTATTTATTAATGGCAGATAGTCGGATCCGATGGAATTTTTGTTGATGAAAAACGACGTAACTATCGCATTATTTACTTAAACGGATTGCTTTTTTCCTGTGGCAAGATCCAGGCATTTCTATACGTCGGACGGAACAGTTATCATTATTTCTATCCTATTACAATTCTATCACAATATAGCATTGGCACAACCATCGAACATTCATCAGACGAATGGCTGCTATAAAATGATTGCCAAGCACTTCCCTGTATTACCCCGAACCACCTCCATATTGCGTCATCAATACCTGAGAGTCAGTGGGGACATAAACGGAAGTCTGAACATGTTCCCCTAATGTGGATAGCGACAAATGTAACTTCACTTATGCGGAATCAAATATCGTATATAGCAGAAGTGCAGCCAGTGAATAACTGTATTTACAGAATATCCGATGGTTTTTTAAATATTTCATTCACGTCTTCTGTAGTGTTGATCAAACAGAGTTTTGGGGTGAAAAGTACGTGAAGTGAGACGCTAACGAGGGAATGGAGGTTCCTCAAACAGCTGCGCACTGGATAATTGCCGAGGTGTCCTTTTAATGTCACGCTTGTCCTGTATATATTTGCAGTAATTAATTGACACCGAAGTAACACATCTTCTCCGTGTTAACCAACTTTCTGTTATCGAAGTTTTGCCTTCTGTCGACGTTAGCGTACAACACCTGGAATCCTTCTCAGCCACCTAACCGAAGGTATTCGGTTGATTTTTTTTTTCTTTTCTTTTCTTGCATCTATCACGAGAGGTAACAGAAGGTAATGCGCGAATGCTGTTACGCTAAAATGAAAGAGCTGTAAATATCACGTTTTTCGAGATGGAATCTATTTTGAAATCTTAATGCGGACGACGTAAGTTCGAAAATTGAAATCGTAATTAATCGAATGCTAATAGTCATTAATATATTCATTAACATTTTATATCGATTGCATATAATACTGAGGATAAAGAAATAAAATGAAATTTCCATGATTGAGCGTTAGTGCAAAGAATATTTTATATGGAACTGTATAAAATCAGATTTTTCTCTTTTAGATTTTACTATACTGTTGTTAGATTACATCATTCCTTTGTCGCGTGAATGTGTGTATAGACACTTCTTTATACTTTATAAAAAAAAAACTGTATCGGAAGAGTATTACTGGCAGATAGCGACCGTCAATAATAATACGAGTCTATAAAACAAGATTTACCTAGTAATATTTAAATGAAAGTAGATTTTCTTTCTCGAACGTGAAGCATACGTGGTCAGAATGAAACCCAATTCGTCGTCAATCCCCAGATTTAGCTAGCCGTGAAATATAGCCACCATACACTCGACCTATCGTCGAGGGGAACCATGCGTCAACCATGGCTATTTTACGATTCCGAGCAGGTACCAAGACAAACTATTTGTCAACAGGATTTTCTTCTGGAAGATATGAAATGTTCGCTCACACATGACGATACCGCTATTTTCGGAGAAAGCTGCGAAATAATCCTTCCTTAGAAGAGGAAGAACCTTTCCATTAACAATGGCTTACAAACGATGCATCTCTTACATAAGTTAGAAAGATTACAACAGCATAATTTTGATTTATTTAAAAGTTTTTTTACTAAATAAAAATATTTTATTATATTTATTAAGATTTCAATTTTCCTTTTAAACTACTTAAACTTGTGGCAGAAGAATATTTTTATTTTGATAAAGTGAAGTCGACGTGATCTCTGCTCGGAGCGTGGACTTAGAGGGATCGGATTTAGAACTATTTTAAAACGAAAACTGCTACGATTGTAGGGATAAACTAGCGCTAAATCGTGCTGTCAAACTGGCTACATGATTAATGGGACATCAATTAACTGGTCGTCGAGTAGATTCCGTTCCAGTAGGGAAATGATTAAAGACGAAACGTGCAAAGTGCAAACTGCAATACCGTCCGCTTTGTAGTTGAGTGATAGTAGAAACTGCTGATTTGGCTGATCTTCTTACCGCCTAGTCAAATGGAGTTTTCTAGTTTCTGTTAAAGTTTACCAAATAATCGCCAAAGATATTTTCGATAAAAAACCACATCTGCCGTCTTGTGTGTTAAAAAAAACAGATATTTAATAAAATATGATTTATTGGCTTCCATATTTATGTATTAAGAATGTTGCTAAGATTAATAATTGTGTATAAATAAAAAATAGAGTGGTTTTGGAAACAATTATTGGAAGTTAAAAAATAAAATATTATATATCTCACCTGAAGGCTTTGTTAAAGACGGCGGTACATCAGGTTTATTAATGGGTAATGGAGGAGACGAACTCGACGCTGATTCAGTGTTTCCTGAAGAGTTTGTCTTCGTATCATGATGAGGTTCTGACGTTACAGCTGTGGCGGTGCCGTTAGTCAATTTTGGATACTCCCAAGGCGGATCGTAATCATCCGATGGCCTGTTGTCATTCTGAGGACTCTGGACATCCCCACAACTTGTGGCGTGACAAGGAAACCGAGTACTTTCCAATGCTGCCACTTTTCTGGGCACATTATTAGGCGAGTCCGAACTCACCGATAATTGGTCCATGTCTTTAGTGGTTTTTAGATTGGTACCGTTCATTACCCTTTCTGGTCGGTGCGTTTCATTGGAGGTAGAATTATTTTTATTTTTGCATGGTTCGGATGGTAACACTTTAATACCTTGATGACCGTGAATAGGTTTCTTGGTAACAAACGGAGAACCATTCTGATTATTGAGCAAAGTCCTCGGCAAAGGTTCGACACTAGCCGTAACGCGGATGTGATGCGCTTTTGGTGACGACGATGGATCCCTAACCAGGGTCACTTTTCTCTTTTCGGTCGGTGTTAAATGAGGTGGAAAAGGTCTTGGAGCCAAGCGTGGCGACTCCCTGAGGACACGAGGTTGATGTGTTGGCGTACTGGACGATGAACAACTACCTGTACTAGACGGCGGTCTAGAGGTTATGCGAAGTCCCGCCCCGTCTCCCGATCCCAACCTGGTCCTTAGATAGTCACTGTGAAGAACAGGACTCTGAGCTAAGCGATCAATGTCTTCCACTTCCCTTTTCACCCTACTATCAAAGGCTGTCTCATAGATATGCCTTTGTCGTGTAGTCATATCGTCGTCTTCCTCCTCTCCTCTTATTTCTTCAGCTGTTAAGGACGATTCGTCTGTACTCAATTGTTGAGTGGACGATATTTGCAAGCTGCTGGCGAAATGTCGCCCGACACTCCATTCCCATGGCTCATCATATTCGTCAGCCGGTCGGACATCCTCATCGTGGCAATTACACGTACTCACCTCCTCGTAGTAATCATCGTCTTCTTTTTCAACTAAAAATAAGAAAAAAAAAGAAGAGAATTACATACAAAAATTAAGTAAAGAAATTTCTGTTAAAGTTTCTACGATTTTTCAATATTCGATTTACACATACGGATGGAATGATATACGAGAATATTACGGATAGCGCGGTGCCGAAGAATTTAAAAAAAGTTCATGAGTAGAATCTTCTTTCGCCTCTCTTGAGAAAAGGGATTCGAGTTTCTAATCAGACAGGTGGGAATAGTTTCTACATGCAAAGACAGAAAATCGATTTAAGAGGAATTTTTTTTTTTCTCCTCCTCTTTTGAAAGAGGATCCGTAACTTCGCTTAAACTTGAGAAATAATGCTCCTCCTTCACGATATCTTTCATAAAGGAAAACCACGTTCGATAGTTCTCGGAGTTTTTACTTTACACTTACAGGATTGATGACAATACAAATTCCTGAAAATCGGATAACGTAATAAATACCATAAAACTGACGTGGGAGATATATTGATTTTTGTCCCCCGGTACACCGAGAAAATAAAGCCTGGTAGTATTACTTTTTTAAGATAAATATTCTAAAAGTACTCTAGTTCTCTGGAGCTTATCAAATTTTCTTCCTGATTTTGCTTTTTCTTTTACAATCTAATTCAATATGCAAAACTTTATGTTAGGTCTCTGTCTTAGATCGTCCAGACGGTTGTAACGAAATTGCATACTTCTTACTCTTTTATTTTTAAAATATGTAAATTTAAAACAAGTCTTATATTTCTTTAATATCATTCAGTTTGACAATCAACAGAAAACAGTTGTTGTACTTTATACAAACGGAGAGAGAGAGAGAGAAAAAAGATAGAGAGAGTGAAGGGAAAAAAATAGAAAGAAATATCCGGACTCGTTTTGGAAATTGTTTCTATAAAAGATATTGCCCATCTTTCCGATTGAGAAGTTCTGAAAGCAGAAAAATCTGGCTGGCAAATCCCAAAGCACTGACAACTGGCAACAAGTGTGACTTTTTCTAACTATGGAATGGGCACGTTACATGACCATCTCAATCGGAATGAGAAAGGTACATTAATTCCGACTGTGGGGACCATTTGTTATCTTCTCCTGGTTACCCACCTGGAAGTATCAGCGGGATATATATCATCCAAAGCTTCTCTTACATCGATTAGTTGTCTAGAACAGAAGTTTTCGAGATCATGCACTGAACTATCACGTGTTAGAAATTTTTGTCAACTTCAATCACAAAATCGCTAAGTTTTAAAGTAATTACGCGTTAGAACAAAATTGTCCAACAGATTTCCTTATATTACAAAAAAACTTCATTTTTTAAATGAATAATTTTATAAAAAATTGTGACAAACTTAACATTAAAAAATGGAGAAATATTTCTTAAGAGATAATTTATGTAGATCGATGATTGGCATCTCGACTTAATAGTTATTTAAAAAATATATTATTATATTTATAAAGAAACTACAAGAAAGACATTAAAGGAAAAATAATAATAATAAATTAACTATTTTTCTGAAATCAGCTGTTGTTTCTAGAATGAACAACACGGTCGCTAATTCCTATCGGTAACAAAACGTAATTACGAAATCTAATCGATGTATCTAGCACAGAATGTTATGATGCTAACCTAGAAACAATGATGATGTCTCATATTCTAGCATACCTTCAAATATTTTTATCATCAAAGCCAGTATATCGTATATCCAATCAGTTAAACACTTGTAATTAATTTACAGAGTTTAAAACTTTCATTAATTCAAATATTAATTTCACATTTATTTACAGGATTCAAAATTTCAAAAATATCTCGACTTTCGCATCTTTTCTTTAATTAAAAAAATCCGAATAAAAATGACTACAAGAGATGCTAAAAAATAATTTTCTGAAAAAAAACAAGAAAAATTTTGAGATAGTTTCAATATTTCAGGATTTTTTTATCATTATTTGAAGAAAGAGGGAAATAAGATTATTATGGTTCGTTTTTGAAAGAAAACACGCTAATAAATTCAAATAGTATACGTGAAATAGATACTTTATAATGTGAAAAAGATGAAAAAAAAAAAAAAAAATGAAAAATGGCTATCATTCTGCAAATCTACGTATTAAATCTATATTAACATCGGTATCCAGATCATTATTTATCTCTTTCTGTTACCATTACTGAAAATTTTTTGTCACGAAAACTAAAAACTTATCGCCAAAACTCTTAATTTATTATAGCTATAAATAAAGAATAAACGTTTTTAAGCACCTCAGTAAAGTTTGATATAACTTATATAATTAGTTCAATCAGTGATTATACTGCTTCGTTCTTTCGTAGATTTGAACAGAGCGAAGTCGAGACACTGCAGTAATTTTTCGGCATTTTACATGATTACAAAAGCAGCATTTTTATAAATAAGTGTCGAGAACGTAATCCCGTATAAATGTTTCATTTCCCGAAGGATAATTTTAACAATGGAACCAATTAAAAGAAAGTTGTGTTATCAGCACGTAATCGAGCAATGTCTACGTATTAAGCTAACAGGCGATAATTAAGTAATTGTATCACGCGTTAAGTCGTCCCAATACGCGTACAATTGGACTGGCGATGTCAGATCAATTTAGTCTGGCTAACGTGAAAAGTCCGGTTTGTTAATTAGCGACAGAGAAATCGGCAAACTTAACGCTTTTAAAAACGCATTATATCCGATTGCCGACATTAATTACCATTGCAAGCTAGACAGATACCCAAACATTCATTAATAACCAGAAACATCAGAAGAGATTACAGATTCGTTACAGAAGTTAGAAATCGACTGCAAACAACAGCAGAATGATAGTTGGAAGAGTGAGTAAAGTAAAAGAAAAAAAAAAAAAAGAAAAATTAGAACAGAAGTACGATGAGATTTTTCTTTAACGGGTGCGTGCTTCATAAATCGCCCCCCGAGAGAGAGAGAAAGAGAGGAAAAAAGAAGAGAAACGGCGAGGTCAGATGTCGCCTTGCGTCATCTACAGGGAGATGTTGTTAAAAGCCTTTTCTTGTCACATCCGGTTCAATGTATTAGTGTCGTTGTCCCAAGACACAGATTCTCCTTCATTAGTTCTAGAACAGTTTTTCTTCTTCAGTCTCGACATTTATCACACAACACGTGCTTGGCTGTGCACCATACATAACACACGTACAGGTAAATAGCCCGAGAACAAGGTCCCGAACCGATAGTTTTGGGGATAGAATACATCCCGTAGGAACTCAAATTCTCAATCTTCCCATCTTATACTTATTTCAGGTAAGAGCTCTTTGGTAAAAACCGTATTTCCAAAGAGTCAAACTCCTGGAAATAAATAAATAAAAAAAAGTTGTATTATTTTATATTTTCTCTCTCTCTGTTTTCTGGTTTAAATAATTGCCGTCATTTTTTTGTAAAAAGAAGAAGAATAGTCGGATGTGGCAGAGGGGAAAGTCGGAAAGAACTGGAGATTAATTCGTAAGGTGATGGACAGGTTTTAATATCTGGCAGACCTGTCGCATGCTGGCATTCCAGAGTTTGTAATGACGTCAGTCGGGTATTTCCTTTAATCTGCTTAAACGTCTGGCAATATAGGATACGGTGAGCCGAACGGATGGGAATATGTAGACCGTTGTCGCTCCATCCTAAATCCACTACCCGCAGAGAATGGGTGATAATGCGATCAAGACATCAACATAAATAAACAAGATAGGAAGTCAATAGTAGCGACAGGAAACGAACTTTCTACTTAATCCTTAGTCAAAGTTACGATCTAGTCCGGAAATAACCCGAGTCTGAGAGTGGCATCGATGGATGTCATCTCGCAGGAGTGACATGTAGTCCTCTTTTATAGCTTTCCGTTCACTATAGCAAGTAGAAAACTCTCGTAATGAAAATACTTGGTTGAAGGTTGTAATTTCTTATCACACAAATCACGGGTCCTGTCACTGATGGCTAGAATCCTATCAACCGAAACGATCTGACAATTTCTTCTCAAATCTAAAAGAAATACAAGCATAGGTTCGCACACACAATTACCAGCGTGATCCCTTTGATCTACTTTGATTGCTACCATTTTGATCGATAACGTTTCGTACGAAACGAGATAGACAATCTATAAAAAAAAAAGTTCAAAAATATAACTTAATAGATAGTGAAAAATATACTTTAAAAAAATAAATAAAAAGATTGGAATCTAATCACGAAATAACACATTTCGGTCCAAGCTAAAAAAACACGTTTTCGTCAAAGAAAGGAAAAGTGACAAGCGTGACAGAAACGTGACGGTGTGCAAAAAATCCGAACCTCGGATGTCAGTGAGCTGACACTAATTCCAATTGTCTGCTGTCCTGGTGCATTTTTGTCTTTAGATAATCTGGGATCGACGTTCTTAGTTAATGGACGGTTGGATCGGCCTATATTATCCGTAGAAAACCAGATAATGTACCGAAATCTGCAGCAGATAATTTTCAAATCGCCTTAAGATATACAAAAAGAGTTAAAGAGCATTCTGAAAGGACGTTTCAAACCACTTAATTATTGGTAAATTAATTAATATAATAATTAGAGAAGAACAATTGCGATCGATCACTTAAGATTTACAAGCGAGTAACGACCCGCATTGAAAAAAAACGCAAATTCAATATTGTCGCACTGGTTTAATCCTAGTAAAGAAGTCATTGAATTGGCTTGATGAATTAAAAGCCAATCTTTCCAGTTGTGACAAAGAAGAAATAACATTATAAAGGGAAATAGGTTTTCTAATTAATGAAGAAAACACAGAAAAAGGTTAATTAATTTGCAAACTTCCATAGAGTAGTCGTAGCAACGACAACATGTTTGCTACTTGCAGTCTAATCCGATTCCATCACCAAGAGGCGTGATGTCTAGTCCCAGGAGAAGGTCGAAGAGATTACAACCAATGGTGGGATCCAGCATTACCTTGTAGTGAGAAACAGAAAGGAGCTAATCAGATTATTTATAGGACATTTCGAGGATAGAGAACACAAGACAAACATAAACCCATAAGATTGCAATCACTGCAGAATAGTCAACATTACTAACGGAAATTAAAATTAATATGTATTAACACGGGGATAACGTTTGGAGTATTTCGAAAACTTTTCGCCATATTTTTCTTTTCTGTAAAGGTTTTGTAAAGAAAACATCGAAGCGAACTGTTTTCCCTTTTTTTTTATTCCCCCTTCTTCAAAATGTATCTAGAAACGGAATAGAACTTTCTTTCGCTGCTACTAGAAATAATATCCCCAAGTATTTTCGGAGAAAGAGACGCTTTATGACGTGACGCCAAAGGGAAAGAGAAGGGGAAAAGAAGAAAAAACACGTCTAATATCTATTGAATACGGTCCCCAGTGTGAGTGTAAACTGGACGACTAGCGGGTATGTTTTTCTAAGATAATGATAAGAGGTCGAGAAGAGAGTATTTTTTCGTTATGCAGGACGTCGCTCTTCAATTCCATCACAAAAATGCTTCCTCTCTTGTCTAGAATTATTTTTTGATTTAAACCGTGAATTATCCTTACAACTGTAGACGTATAATCTCTATATGCTCTTCAAACTATCGATATTGACCTGGTATTTTTTTTATCACTACACATTTAGTTTAATAAAAAAATAATACGTCAAATTCGAATCCCTTTACTCCAAACAAAACCCGACATGCCTCCGGCCAGTTCATCTTTTTCAGTTTTATATCCACCCGGAAAAAGAGCAATCAATACTGACATCATCAATAACTTTCCTAGATTTTTCGTTATATATATATATGGTTTTTTTTTTAAAAATCCGCGACGAAGTATCCCTTGTGGATATATACACTTCGATTAATAGAAGCCGGAATGGCTCGACTTTTTTGTTTTACTGGTCCTCGACGAAAATATCTAAATTCTAAAAGTGAACCGAATGAATGTGGTAAACGTAGACGAGGACCTGAATACAAAACTAACTGGAGATTTCTTTTTCTCTGATAAAATGGAAACATGTGTTTACAAGGTACAGACCGCTCACTATGCGTAGATGACTTCTGGGGAGGTTTTGAAATTGTGTTGAAGTTTACACGTAACATACGCGCAAACATAATTATCTCCAGGGAGAAAAAAAATGATCTCCAACAATAGATCCTAAAAATAAATTCTCCTGATGGAAAGTGGCGGAGTTTTATTAATAAAAGAGTGAGTAAATCTTTTACTAGATGAATGTGTTAAATTTCTATTTAAAAAAAAAAAAAAACTGCTTCTACTTGCGACGAAATAGCAATTTTCTACTTACTGATTTCCATGAATAGAAATTTAAACAGCTTAACAGAATGGCTTACTTAGAGAGTATATTTTTGCTATCATCATATTATATTTCTAAAAATATTGAATAATAATAATAATAATAATAAAAAATCCATTGAATATAATGTTAAAGTTTTCGTATTTAAAACCAAATTTAAAATGACTGTTTAGGAAAAAATTATGATAAAAATAAAAACGTATCTGTAAGCACTACATATGCGGTATAATCTTTTAGCAGCCATTTTTCAAACTGTTTTAAAAATAGCATTTCTTTCTTTCGGAGTTTTGAAACAGCACGCACATTTAGACTTAGAATATATTGAATTCTTTATATTGTTCTGGCTGTTGTACAATAATATTTTTTTCATATTTTTTGAACTATTTTGTATATATAAGAGATTTTTCCTTTGATGCTATTTTTAGATTTTTAAATGTACACATTATAATAGTAGGCTTTTGCAGATTAAACAGAATTGTTTATCATGTTTAATATTTAAATATTTAAAAATATATACATTCGGAATTATTGATTTTTCTCCAGATAATAACCATTTGTAGTTTGAGCATTTGGAAAGCAATATCAAGAATATTTTGTTCGAGCCTCACTAGTTTAGTATGGTCAGTTGTACTGATTTTACTAAACTAACGGATGAACTGATAAAAAATGTATTTCATTTCTTTTGTTTCTGTTAAATCAAATTATTATAGTTTCTTATATTTTATAGATAAGAGTAATCTTCTAAATTTCATCATTCTACTGTAACAATTTTCGCCCGAAAAGCATGAAATTCAATAGGAACAAAAATCCTTCCTTTCTTATTCCTAATGGATCTGGATTTTTCCAATTTCTTTCATTTCGTGCCGAGAGTCAATAACTTGTAAATTTCATTGATCTGACTCTCGCAATTTCGGATAAACAAATTTATCTTCCGAAGATAGCTTAAGTTTACTTCTATTCCAAACTATAAATTTTTAAAAGGAGTTTCTATACTTTATAATCGTACGACATATTGGTTTCGAAAATTGCCTCGAGTGCGAAAGTATTTTCAGATTAACTTGCTTAAAATTCGACGATAATTATTCTAATTTTAAAACTCCCCAGGTTAATATCGGATATCAATAATAAAAGTGTTTTTCTTGTTAAAGTGCGTTAAGTGCCTTAGAAACTGAAGTCTTACCTGTACAAACAAACGAGTTACTGGAGTCAAAAATAGGTCTACTCCAAAATGCCTAACTTTAACCTTGATTTGCCTATATAAACAGTAAAAACAGACTGCGAGGAAATCGTTATTTTTAGCTTAAAATAACCCACTCGTTCTTCGAGAAACGAGTGGGTTATATTTACCAAATATCGTCATCGATCGCCACTCTCTTATCGGAATAAAGTACGAATTTTACAGTTAAAACCAAAACACGCAATGTTCAGCATAATAAATGTGAGTAAAACGATGTCTGACATGTCTTTTTATCAGTACAAGTAATTAAAATAAATGTAAAATTAGTTAGAACTAAGAATTTAGGAGGATTATAACAGAGGTCGACATCGATTGGGCGGGCCACGTCTTCGTTTTAATCTATAATTTTAGGTTCTTTTTTTAATTATTACTGCCATGTAAACTAGATTTACACTAATAAAGATAGTGATGGTATCAGTTTACATAGTTTTTGTCGGTAGTTATAAGCGCATTCACGTTACATCTAATGGTTCCATGTTTCTCGTAAAAATTTCTAAGAATCGGACCCATTTTTAACGTTTTAAACTGAATTAAAATTATTGTCTAGTCAGAAAACAGATTAGATGAGGAATCAAAGATAAATTCACGTTTTAAATACATCAGAATTTGTGTTTATAAATTAATATCCATAATTAAATTTCTTGTCTATTTACTCTGTGAAAACAAAAATAATTTTCCGGATAAAATGGCAATCATCAGATTCAAGCAGTATGTTTACTTAAAATAAAAAATAAAAAAAAAATTTTATTTATCCATCCGAGAGATAATATAAAAATATATACTGTACAAGATATAATTTATTTAAACGTAAATATTCTTTAAAAATATTTATAAATATTCCATTATCGAAGAAAGTTAGAAAGGTTAACATTGTCTTGGGGTTAGAAATTAATAAGATATTGTAGGATACTAACTTATAGACGATAGAAGAATAATCGATGTTTTCATTAAATTTAAGAGCAACAACTGCTGTACTAATATATAAAATATTTTTGTAAGAAAATCTGATGATAAAATATTTCTCGCTGTTTATAAATAATGATTGCATTCTTGCCTGCGGTCTTTGTAAACAAAATTTATTAATGGTTATCTCGGGAAAACAAGATTAAAAAATTACCAATAAAAAGAAAAAAAAAAAACTCCAAGAAAATTTTTACCAGATTTCGCTTGATTAAAGTTGTCAAAATAAATAATTTCCGCTTATCCTCTTACATATTATTCAACGCATACGTTAACACAACATTTAATAATTTTATTAAAATGCTAAAGTTAAAAAAAAGAGAAAACTTTTCTTAAAAATCAGAATAAATGATTTAGCGAATAACTTAACTGTTTAGCTGCCCATTTTCATATATTATCAACTAAAATTAAAAATATATAGGGCCTATATATTTTTTTCCCTCTAAAAATATCCAAAAATAAATCTTTGTTTTAAAAGTTATTTTGTTAAATTTTTCCGCTAAATTAAGAATTTAATTAACGATTTTTTAAAATAAATTTCGTATAATCTATATAAAGTTATTAAAGAACTTTTTTCTCTTTCTTCCTGGAGATTTTGACTTAATAAATAACAATGAATAATCGAGTTTAACTTATTCATAAATGTGATTAATTCGGATTAACTTTAAGAATGATAACGACGTTCTCGCACTATTAATGATAATTATATACCAAGAATATAATCTCATTTTAATTATAATTTAATAAATTTTATTTAGAAGTGATCATTATTATTATTATAAATTCTTAAATAATAATAATTTCTACAGCATAAGCTACCAGTATTAATGGTTAATCGGATTAATAAATATATAAAACTGTTGTTATAAATTAACAAAATTAATCTAATCAGAGAAATGTAAAGTATTAGATAATTTCATTTCAGTTTTGTCTTAAAAATAATCAAATCAATACTGTTGTAAACAGACAGTGTTGGAAGCTACTTTCCGAACGTGTCCTTTATTCTGTAATGATTAAAAATACGGGATTAAAAATGTATGTCATCAAAATCAATTAAATAGTACATAGTCATTACAAGGAAACCTTACAAGTTTGAACGTTCGCCATTTTGCAACGGATGAATCTAAACAGTTAATTAATTTTATTTCAAATTCGACTTTACCTATCTGATCGCCATATTAAATGTTATGAAAATCAATCGAATGGTTCAAAAGTTATTAAGAAGAAATCTACGAAATTTGACTGTTGACCATGTTTTTTTTTTTTAATAAGAAAAAGATGTACCATAAAAATCGTATTCGAATACTTGAATTTCCTATTTTAAATTTCATAAAATTCCAATAAGATTGAGAGAGAATCTCAGTGATTTGTGTGTCCGTCATTTTTAAATGGTTACAGCTAGATCGTTAAGGAAGAACATAACTATCAAATTTCGTTAGAAATTCCTAATTAGTTAATAGACAAACAGCGTGGTGTGATCTTATAACTTTGGTATTCAACAATACATGAATGAGGAATGTTGACAATGTCAAAAATTATTTTATTAAAGCATTCATTTAGCATTTCTCACAAAGGTTATACTTATACTCTTCTTGTTAATTAAATATTTTAACGTTCTCCTCGGGCGTAGCGACAAAAAGAACTACTTTTATTGGATGGTTCGAAGCAATGAGAAATATTTAATCAATGGAAAAGGTCATTGGAATGGTCTATTTGTCTATTTTAATGAAGTAGCGAATAAAGTTAATGCGGCAGTTTCCAAAGAAAGCATCGAGAAAAAATATTCACCGTTTGTTACAGCAACTGTAGCAGAACCTATACATAAGTTATTCGCTGGGAATTCGATTAATTCCATACAAAATTTAGTCGTCTCGACAATAAAACGAAAAAAAAGAATCCCCCCCTCTCTCTCTGTACTTGACGAAAGTTTAGTTTTATTCCGCATCACGGAATTTTTGAATTAATCTAATTTTCTGTGGAATATAAAATTCTGCACTTCCGAAATTTCGGTATCAATCAACTATACGTCTGAACGGGAACGGTTTATTGCTTGTATTCCGTTTTATGCCCTTTTAAAATGAACAATGGTATATACTGCGGTGACCAACGGAATGTCCATCAGTGGCTACCAAACTGGCTATGGAATCGACGGAGAGATGAGGAATGAGGATCGATAGACAGATGAGGAATAAGGAATGAGGATTTTCCCAAAGGAATGGAATCGGAAAGTTCAATCCCAGATGCCTCGGGCGGAAATCCGAAGCAATTCGTGAACTGTTCTACTCATCTAAAAAAAAAAAAGAAAAAGAAAGGCATCGTATATATTCTTTCGTTACTGCTTCCACATGTTTCTATTAATAGCTGTACAAAATAAGAAATTTTATATAAATATCAATTAATTTTATTAATGGAAAATGTTATACTTGTCGCAGAATAATACCGAATTGGTTGGGAAACTATTTAGAGATAAAGGAGAAGGTATAAACTATCGAGCCAACGACATTTCTATGGAGCTACTTCAAAAGACGTGTGCTGAACAGAAACCATACAATAGAAGAAAGCAACAATTCAACAAGAAATGTTTATTTTTTCAACGATACCATTGTCCGAACTGCTATAAAATGTTGTTAGTCTGATTAAAATTTAATTAATTGGTAGAACTAAATGGAAAGGTTCGGAATAAAAGTAAATAAATAAATAAATTTATTCCGCTAACTTATGAATCTTAAGAGTATGACTTGAGGCCATATTATAGTCGAATCAATATGGTTTGTCTGTACGCATTTAGAATATAAAATTCCTATTAATTCCAACATCTGTTACAGTTTATCAAACCGTAACATAAAAGACAAATTACAATAATTCTCCTGTTTCTATGCAATAAAATATAAAAGAGTACTTTAACGTGGCATGTCGTAGCTTACATTACAACAAGTATGCGGATCTTTAGTATTTTATCTTCAAAAACGGCTTGGGTTTTTTTTTTATACTGTACGCTTAATTTTTTTGGCATATTTTAAAAAGGAGGAGAACAAAAAAATACGTTAACATCAATGTATATTTACTTAAATATTTTTTTATTGGTTTTAAATCATTGGGAATTAAGTAGAACAGGAAATTTTATCTTATAAGTACTTCCTTTTAGGTAATCCTATGTGATTTTTTTCTTTTTACTCTGCGGCAGAATAATACGCTGCATACAAAACGGTCTGTATATTAATGACACGTTTTCTAACCTAAGTTTTATGGCAGGGATAAGGATACACACACCACCTGCGGACAGGTATCAGTAATACAGATGGTTGCTAGTTTTAGACTGTAAGCGTAGTGACAGCTGGACATGGACGTTATCTGCTCGACCTCACTCATCCCAGATGCGGCTCTTTATAGTGAGTCGTCAGTCTTATCTATCTTTTTCGCTAGACTGATAAAAGCTCCGGTTTGCTGAACGGGTCATCTCCAAAGATATGACTTTTCGGCAATCGTTTTTCTTATACACTGCGACGTTTATTTAGACAGATAGCCGACTTCTACTTTATATAAAGCAAATAAAGATTATTTGAGCGAACGTTTATACATTAAACATCGATATTTATTTAGAATTTTTTTTTCCTGTGCACAATTTTCATTCCAAGCGATTCGAATTATTAAAAAATATAAACATACGCATTTAAGAAAATACTTTCTTAAATTTAAGTCTACACTCGAACTCTCTGGAGTTTTAGAGATAAGAAAGAAAATAAACGGAAATCAATTTTCATGCACGTTTGCCCATTTTCTATTCTTTTGGAATTTATAATCGAGTACTGCGTTAGCTTCAAACTGGGGAGGAGGAAGAGAACGAACGATAAACAGAAACTGTGGAAAACTTCATCTAAAGAAATTACATAGAAACTAAAACGATAGTAACAATGATGTAACAATGAAGTAATGTAGTTGGCATCGAACCAAATTATGTCTTTATCTCCAACTTCTGGATCGAAGAAGATAAAAAGAGAAAAGGGACGTGGTGCGTCATCGAATGGTTCCTAAAGGATTAAAAAGTTTCGTCTCTCGCGTTGTATAAAGCGACATTGTATTCCCAGTGCGGAAAAAAAGCAACAATTCCCATCAAAACTCTATTACCAAATACTGTGACCTCGTTACACACCCTCCCAGTCGGGTGTTGGGTCTTTAAGTGATACGAAAATTTTATTGCGACGACAATTGAATCTCGCATTAAGACAGTAGTAAGGAAAACAAAAAAAGGGGCAGACTGATGAAGTGCAACAAACGTTAG